>PVIC010025149.1:0-25509 GCA_004025085.1 Thryonomys swinderianus
GGAAAAGGAAAGGAAAGGAAAGAAAGGGAAAAGGAAAGGGAAAAAAAGATGAATCCTGATCTCAAATTCAAGCCCAGCCTGGTCAATTTAAACTCAGTAATTCTTTGTCTCAAAATAAAAAGTAAAATAATGAAAGGGCTAGGAATGTAGCTCAGTAAGGTCCTGGGTTCAATTTCCAGTATAACAAGAGAAGGAAAGAAGGAAGAGAGAGAAAGAAAGAAAGGGGAGAAAAGAGAAACCCTCCAGAACAAAGGAAATACTACAGCTGACTGACTGTCGTCAGCTCTCAATGAAGCAAATACATCTCCAAAAAAACCAAGGGCTTTGGTAAACCAAAAGCCATTTTAGTAGCCTGTCAAGCTACAGCTGTGTCCAGTAGGGAACAGTGAGGCCTGTGGAAGACAGAAATCCATGACTTGTCTCATGGGGCATCCACTATTCAGCTGTTCTCATTTGGTGCTTTGTAGCCTCGGGTTTCTAAAATACTGGCAGCTCATTGGTGTTGTTATTATTATTATTCCTGCGGAAAGACCAAATAAGGGGCATTCGAGACGCAGCCTACCAGCCCTCCCTTCGGACTCTGTTTTCATATCTCCCTTGCAGGAAAGAAGGGAAGACGCACTGGGCCCGTCCTGGATGGACTAACCATACTGTGGCTCCCAAAGCGAGAGCTTTCTTACCATCCATCGACACCAGCTTTCTGCAGTTCAGAAATCCCAAAGGACAGAGACCCCATGAAGTCATTCCTGCTGGTCAGATCCCAGTCCCAAATCTCCACAGACAGCCTCCTGTCTTTGTCTGACTCTTTCAGCTGACTGCAAGAGAAAAAAAGAGAAGGCAGCGGAGGCTGTCGTGACTTCTCAAGCAGATGAAATGTACAAGAGGACAAGACCTGGAGGTAGCAATTTTTAAACCTTACAAGCTGCTGCAAGAAACGTGCTCGGTTTCCATTCCCCAGGGATAGAGCTGTTCCTGTCTGACAGCCCGGGGCTCACGCAGGCGGAGGCCTAGGCCAGCCCGGCAGGAGCAGCTCCTACTGCAGCTGTCTATGTCTTCACAGGGTCCACAATACAGGAAACCTACTGAATACTGACGGAAGTTACATAATTGGATGTGTGTACACATGGATGTGCACACGTGTGGACAGAGGCTCAAGCAGTGTACGGGAAACTGTCTGGTCTGAGGCATCTGACTAAGGCTGAGATGGCTCTTAGTTTGCTCTGAGAAACGGGACAATCCAAAGGACCCAGAGGGACTATCCAAAGTCAGGTGCTTCAGCCTGTGCCAGAGCGGGGAGCTCTGAGGCCAGGCCGTCTGTGCTGAAGCCCAGTGCACCTTGTGTTTGCTACACAATGGGTATCTGCTCTCCCTTCTATACACCCCATCCATAAATGGGAAAGAAATGAGTCACTGACATTAGATCACTTAATTTGGGCTTGTTACCCATAGTATCTGCTAATCAATATCAGCTGTTGTAACTAACGCCATGGCAGATTTGGGAGCATTGGCCAAGAAGCTAATGGAAGTCTCCCAGCAGTCTGAAGACCCAGTATTATGCCCAAACTGAGCCCCAGAGAGGCTGCCACAGCTTCTACCCCACTGCTGGCTAAGGCCCAGATTCTCCCACAACTTACTTTCACCTAGCAACACATTGCGCTGTTTCCCATCCCACCCACTCCTTATATCACAGGCCTTCTGAACTCTATTTTAAAAATACGTTCTAATTTTTGCTTGGCTCACAATACAAAAAAGTGCAGAGAGAAGAGGAGAAAAAAAGGAAGGAAGGAAGGAAGGAGTGAAGGAGGGAGGTAGGGAGGGAGCAAGAGAAGAGAAAGCCCCAGTTTCCGGTGGCTGGTGGCCGTATTTGCTTTCCCATCCATACCAGGCACCGCGGTATCAACTTACAATCTAAAGGTCTTTGCTTTCCCATCCACACCAGGCACCGCGGTATCAACTTACAATCTAAAGGTCTCGTTCCACTCCGGGTTGAGGGAGCACTTGATGGTCTTGGTCTTCTGCTTGCTCTCACTTTTGGGATCAGGGATCAGTTTCAGTTTTACATAGGGATCTGACAAGCCATTGGGGTCCATGGGTACGAGGTTTTTAGCATCTCTTACTAAAAAACAGAAGAGAAGTTTTAATATTAACAGTGCCCAAAACGTTCACACACCAACCATTAACGTCTACAGGACATGCAGCAAGCAGGGTCCTTAGCATCACGGTTGTTTGCTGGGAATTTTACTTTTATTAATATCAGTGGCTAGGGACATACAGAATGAGATAAGCTGACAGCATGTAGATTCTGTTGTACGTTGGCTGAAAAGCGATTTCTGGTTCCATGCTGTTCTTCCTACACCACACCCAAGAATAGCTGCTAGTTTTCTAAGCTTGTCCTCTCCAAAGCCCACAGAGAGACTGGCTTCTTTCATTTAGCATACTGTTCTCAAGGCCCGTGTGATGGCAGTGATTACTTCTTCTTCCCTTTACAGATTCAATAATATCCCACTGTACAAATCTATGACACTGTTTATTCACTTCTCTGTGGTTCAGCACATGTTATTTCTACTTTTGACTATTGGGAGTTATGCCACCATGAACATATATGTACCCAGGAACAAAAAGTCACGTCTAATATGATTCTATTTATACAAAATTTCCCAAACAGGCAAATCCACAGAGACATATAGCAAACCAATAGTTGCCACAAGCTGAGGGCGGGGGAGGAGGGGGAACTATTACTTTTTAGTTTTTGTTTTTTTTTTTTTTGAGACAGGGTCTCGCTTTGTAGTTCAGGCTGGCCCTGAGCTCACTATGTAGCCCAGGCAAGCCTTGAACTCAGCAATCCTCCTGTCTCTGCCTCCCGAGTGCTGGGATGACAGGCATGAGCCACCACGCCCAGCTGCTTTTTAGTTTTTTAACTATTGCTTTTTTAGTTGCTGAAACTTTACAGGAGATGATAGAGATGATGGCTGCACAACACTAAATGCCACTGAGCTTCACACTTAAAAAAGTTGATGGCTAATTTTATGGGACTGAATTTTACCTCAGTTCAGAAACAAAAAGCTAAACAAGACTTCGAGTTGCAGCTAAACCAAGGTGCACCTGCTAACCAGCACCCAGACAGCCCACAGAATGAAGGCAGGAAAGATACTGGCAGAATTATTGCCAGGCTCCTTCCTCAGGCATGAGCTTCCTGGGTGGAGAAGGTCAACAGCCTGGCGTAGGGAGGGAAAGGAAGCACAGGGCTGGTGTGAAAAGGCAGCTTGCCGTGGAAAGCACAGGCAGACGAAAATGTCAGCCTGGACAGAGAGGGAAACGTTAATCGAAGACAGTTCAAAAGCTAGGGACATAAAAAGTCATGGAATGGGGATGAGAAAATGAGAGACCACAGACCCGAAGGACACAGTGGAACCATCTCACTTCCAAGAGAAAAATCCCAGTAATGTGTTCAATACAAGACGAATCAAACTATCTAGTGGAAGTTAAATGTATAATGACTCCTACCCGAAATGCAAAGATGATTCAACCTTTGCAAATCTATTATTAATACATTCATCAATTTGTAGGTGAAAGGAGAGACCATAAGATCATTGAAGTCATCTGAAAATAGCAATGAAATTTCTTAATGGGATCTAGGCTCTCTGAAATAATAGTGCCACAGTGCATGACAAACACAATCCCATTAAAATCAGGAATAAGACAAAGATACCTATCGCCACAGCCATTATTCAACAATTTCTTCTAAATGTTCCACCAGTGAAATGAGACAGTAAAAACAGGAATTTTACTAGTTCAGATGGCAAGACAAGCACATTAGAAGGCAGAACACAGGAAAATTGGCGAGAAGGCACCAACTCTCTCCCTGAGATTTTCCACTGTCACCTCCCACAGTCACACCTGGAGTATATCACCCCTAAATCATATGCCACATAGCTCACTATCATTCACCACTTCCTAGTCCTAGCTCTTAACTATTACCCCCCGATCCATACCCACAAAGTTTGTTCCATTAGTCCATGCACGGGACCCAACACACACACACACATATGCTCTGAATTCCCATTCCCTCTGTGCTCCCCATTTCTCCCCAGTTTAACTTGGGAGTGCATTATAATTCCTCCCTAGGAAACACTCTCAACTCCTTTGCCCCTGTTTCTTTCCATATTGCTTATCTGACAAAATCCCAAGCCACTGACCATTTCTGAGAGAAGAAAGGGAGGAAGGAGGGAGAGAGGAGAAAAGGAAAGAGGGAGGGAGGAAAAGGAAGAAAGGAAGAGAAAAGGAAGGAAGGGACAGACATCTGGCGAGATTTCTCATCCAGGAAGGATAATTTAGTGTCCTGGCGACAGGGTTCCAAGACACTGGGGTAGACATCTCACCCAGCTACTTCTTGTATTTAAACCTCACTTTCTTGATCAATAATTGGCTGCTCAGGAGTGAAACTGACATGTTTAGCACGGAATCTGGGACCTAGGAAAGAAACCAATAAATGCTAGCTGTTACTGCCATTCGTCATAATTACTCACTGCCCTCTTTAGCTACATTTTCCTCTTTCTCTTATGAATACTTAATCATTTCCAAATGGATCTGTGTCAGATGGAACCGCCTTGCTCTTTCTTCTGGAGAACAGCGCTTCTCAACCCCAGCGTGCCTAAGGCTCACCATGGGGAGTGAGAGCCCTGCCGCCCTGGACGGGCGCTGGTTCTGGGTCTGGCATGGAGACTGCTGTTTGCTTTGCCAGCGAGGCTCCGCGTGCGGGGAAGCTGCGGGCCTGCCGAGCACACTCTGCACGACACTGCTCTGCAGAGCGACGCTTTCTTCCAACGCCGTGCATTTCCCCACAGAGTACAATCCCAACTGTTATTTTCTCTCATTTCTTGAGCTTTCCAAGGAAAATAGCATGTGCCAGTTTCTAGTCTGGGGATGACACTTCTATCACACAGTGAGCGCCATCAAAACATGACGGGAGACGCTCAAGTGCCAGAAGCTTGTCTGTCTGGTTGACTGGCAACATGCGGGCACGTGGAAACTGCTCCTTTCTGCTCTCTGATGAGGCCACTCCTTGCCTCTGTGCCTGATGAGCAGACTGCACGAAGAAGTCTTCCCCTGGAAGCGCCGGGTTCCCGGGCCTTGCAGAGGGCTGAGGGATGAGCACACCAGCACACTGGCGGGCGACTAGCCTCTTCCAATGGCTGTTGTCGCAGACCCAGCAGAGCAAACGCTGGTGAGGTGGTAGGGCCGAAGGAATCTTTTTCCATTTTTGGGAGGAATGTGAACTAGTACAGTGACTTCGGAAATTTGCATGGAGATGCCTCGGGAGACTAAAAATGGTTCCATGATTCCACCTGACTCAGGCATACATCCATGGATTTCCCGAATGGCTTAGAGACATCATGCTACTGTGTAAGTGTGCACCTTGTGTACAGCAGCACAGTCCACAACAGCTGAATCCTGCAAGGGCCCCTATGTCCATCAACAGATAAACAGACAAAGGAAAGGTGGTGTTTACACCTAAGGGAATACTGGTCAGCTGCAAATCTGAGTCACTTGTAAGCAAATGGACCCAGCTTGAGCTAGACTATAATGCTAGGTGAAATGAATCAGACAGAAGGCTAAATGTCACACGATTTCTCTTCTGTGAGAAACTCCAAGTACAAACAGTTTAAGAGCCAGGCACAGTAGCACATGTACCCCAGCTCTCAGGAGCCAGAGGCAGGAGGACCGCCATCAGTTGAGGCCAGCCTGGCTCACATGGTGAGTTCAGGGCCAGCCTGAAGTACAAAGCAAGATCCTGTCTCAAAAAGAGAAAAGTAAATTAAATACTTTAAAGAGCAAAATAAAAGACATGATAAGAAACAGAAATAGATTTTATGGAGATGGGAAGTGGATCTGGGGGTGGGGGATAAAGGAAGTGAAAAGAATCAAGATGCAGTTATGTACAGGTACCAGTCCCCAGGGTGTGTGTTTATTCTGTCTCACAAACACACACTGCTGTGGTTCACAATGAAATCTCCCTCTGCACTCCTGGCTGGGACTCCTGGAAGGGACTGGATCACAGGTGTGTGATGCTCACCAGCTGAATGAGATGGTGGGAGATGCAGCCTGGCCTGAGGAAGCAGGGCACCGGCAGAGCCTGGAGGGGTGTCTTCCACCCCACGCCTCCCTTCCCCTTCCCTCTCCTGTACCTGGCTGTGTGCTGGGAGCAGCTCCCACACCACGCCTTTCTATCCTGGTTGACTCTTAATTAAAGCATCGGCCAAAAGAAACCTCGCCTTTCTTAAGTTGTGGGTGTTGGATATTTTGTTCCCGCAACTAGGGAAGTAACTAAGATATACACTGATGAAAATGTACTATGAAAAAAGAGTGCCCTTTCCTTAGGCACTTACTGCTCCTTGTATCAGCCAGTCCTAAGGTGGCATGGCTCCACCTGCCCCTCATTCTTCCAGCCTTTCTTCAGCCTCTGTTCATTTGAGTCTATTCCCTATGAAAGGGGGCGAAACAAACCTGCGGGAAGGAGTAGATGCGAATTGATTCTGGAACTGCTGGTATTTGCATCTCCAAAACTCCAGCCACTAAAACCCCTGTATCATATCATCTTAGCAGCTGACAGCAGCGCCAGGCTCAGATCCAAAGACCTGGCCCTCATGGAGCTTTTCAAAGTCAAGTGGTGTTGCCCAGCAGTGAGAGCCACATAAGTATCGAGAAAGCAAAGCTCTCTAGACCACGCTTGGCAAGACCATCTTTGGTTTTTCTTGATAAATGTTTCTTTACTATCTTTGTTGAAATCCAGCCAAGCCAGATGGTACAAAGTGCTTCACATGCGGCAGAAATAGCAACCTTCCCCTCTGGTGGAAGTAGCTAACTGTACAGAAGAGGAGCTTCCTGGCTCAGAGAACACTGCTCACTTTGGACATGAAGCTAGCTGAGGGCAAAAACTGTTTCCATCAATTTAAAGCCAGCAAAGCTGAACATGGTGGTACATCCTGTGATTCTAGCACTCTAGGAGGCTGAGGCAGGAGGATCACAAGCTCAAACCCAGCCTGAGCAATTTAGCAACTTAGTGTGAAACCATCTCAAAATAAACATTAAAAGGGGGTATGACTATAGCTCTGCATGAAATCTGGTGAAAAATTGCTTAAGGCAGCACTGATCCATTGAAGGACAGCATTAAGGTTAAAGGATTGCCTAAAAACTGCTCTTCATCCAAAACTTCCCCAATTTGTTCTTCTCCCTAAGAAAATCTTGGAAAAATTTTGCCTTCTTTGACCCTTCATTGTGAGAATCTGACTCTCAATTAAAATTCCATTTGAAGAAACTTTGCTCAACATGAGTTCTTATTCCTCCTCATTATGTGTCTGGAGAACTGACTCAGAGCCATACCCACTAACACTCAGTTTGAGGAAGCTTGCTATGTCAGGCATCATGGTTCAGGGTTATAATCTCAACTACTTGAGAGGCTGAAGCAGGAGGCTCATCAATTCAAAGTCAGTGTGAGCAACTCACCAAGACCCTATCTCCAGCCAAAATTAAAAGGGCTGCCTCCTCAGCACAAGGCCTTGGGTTCAATGCCCAGTACTACAAAAACAAAACATACACATTCTACACACACACACACACACACACACACACACAGGAAAAGGAGAAAAAAAGAAAAGAAAAACAAACCTAGAAAGAGCCAATGATCATAGCATATTCATACTATGAACACATGCTGATAACATGGGCTTCCACATACACTAACATTTTTGAAGAGAAAAAAAAAGGAAGGCAAGTGATTACAACAGAATGCTTCTTTGAGGGAAAACAAAACAAAAAAAACCCCAAACAACCCGAGTGTTCTTGTGAATGAAATGTAGATGTGAGCTTGTAGATGTGGCGCTGGGCCAATGTCACGTCCCACGTCCCCTGCTATAGATAACTGCACTATCCTTATATAAACGGAGGTCCGTGTTCTGGGGAATCCCATATTGAAGGATGAGGGGTTAATGGGAACCACGACCCCAACTTATTCTCAAGTGGCTCAGAAAACAATATACATATAAACACAGAAAACATGATAAGAATGATAAGCCAAAGAGAATATAGCATGGACAATTAATCAGGTAAGGAAAATTCAGAGATTCCTTTCTCTACTCTTGATACTTTCCTGTAATTTCAAATGCATATCAAAATAAATTTTTTTGCAAAAAGCTTCCCAAATCTTCAAAAAAAAAAAAAAGGTACAATGAAATGAAACACACTTTCTCCAAGGTCATATGTGAATGTGAATATACAGAAAACAGTCTGGAAGAATAGACTCAAATGAATTTGAAGAAGTAGTCCTGTCTGCAAAGGGGACAAAGCAGGTTGGTTTGGGGTCATGAGCAGAAAGACTTCAGAATTTTCTGTCACTCTCTGAATTTCCTACAAAAAGAACGCATTCTTGTGTTGGTTGTATTATTTAGAAGTCATAAAAAAATCCAGCTGTGCACCAACAGCCTCCGGGAAGCCACTGCCTTCGCCTTCCAGGGCTCGTCCTGCTCTCACCGAGATCCCTGAGCACCAGGGTCTGCAGGGGACGGTTCAAAGCCACGCTTCCAACACAGAACCCAGCACACAGGCTCTGCGCTGAGCGACAGAGACCCAAGGTCCCCACGTCCAGATCAGGATGCACCCCTGGCCCGTGTCCCCACTCAGCTCTGGGCTGGGAGGAAGCAGGGAACCCACCTCCGCCATCCTCCCTCCCCCCAGTTCCTGGGCCTCTGGCTAGTTCCACTGCCCACCACCCTTTCTCCCATTACATCTTCCATAGACTCTGGCTTTTCACACTATGGCTGTGTCGCTTTGATTCCTGCGCACTGATCACTTCTAACCCTCAGGGTTTCTAACCCAGTTTCTCCGACACTGTGTGCTTTCTGCCAGCCTGGGACCTCTCAGAGACCTCAGCCCTTCACTGGTCATCCTGGGGCAGGTTCTGATGACAGAGCATGCAAACCCGGGGTATCGGGCAGCCTGTGCCCAGCTTCCAAGTCAATGCGAGCATGTTGCGGCCTCACAGCTCCTGGCCCCGCTGGCTTCCTGTCACTGTCACTGTCACCACTGGCTGAGGTGCAGTTATCACACGTTCAATTATCCATGCTGAGGCAGACTCCCTGTGGGGACCGTTGCTGTGTCTGTTGGGAATGCTTGTCAAGACGGCCAGTGAGAAGACTGAGGAGCCGGAGCCCACCGTGGGGCACAAAGGAGCAAGGGCTGACTTTGGATCCCGACAGCCGGGCTTACACCCATCCTCCAAACCTCTCACTAGCGGCTGTTCTTCAGCAAAGTGCTTCTGAGCCTTGGTTTCGGTCTCCCTTCCTGTCTCTCCTGCTGGGAAGACCACATCCCATTCACACAGGCTGCTGGTAGCAACGAGGGTGGCCCCACACCACGGCTCGCCTGGCACAGCCTCAGTTTATATCCATTGTCTCTCTCTGAAAGGAATACACATTCTGGAGCTAAGTTAGCTGACTGCCCTAATGACAGGGGCAATGACGCAAAATGAGGATGAAAGCACACAGCGGAGGCCCAGCAAATGCCAAGTTCCTTTCTCCTTTGAGAGAATTCAGACCAAACCATAGAACAAAAACAGGATGAGGGGCCAGAGATTTAGCTCAGCGGTTCTGGCACCTGCCTAGCAAGTGCAAGGTCCCTGGTTCAATCCCCAGTAACCACATACAATGATACCAGTCATGGTGACTCACACCCACCAGTAATCAGAACCACATACCACAGTGCTGGGCGTGGTGGCTCATGCCTGTTGTCCCAGCACTCGGGAGGCAGAGGCAGGTGGATTGCTGAGTTCAAGGCTTGCCTGGGCTGCATAGTGAGCTGTTTAAAAAAAAAAAGTCAAATGGCTAAAGGTGCCTGGGGTTCTTTCCATGACTTCTGTTTTATTCCATTGATCTCCATGTTTATCTTTGTGTCAGTACCATGCTGTTTTTATAAACAAGCACAACTTGTTTATAACTATAACTATAATTTTTTTTTGGTAGCGGATCAAATTCAGGACCTCATGCTTACCAGGTAGGCATCAGAACCATTAAGCTAAATCTCCAGCCCTATTACTATAACTTTGGAGTAAAACCTGAATCGGGATGCTTCCCACTTTGCTTTATATGACTGCTGTGGTTCTTGTGAGTCTGTTCTGGTTCCACATAAATTTTAGGATGTTTTTTCTAGTTTCATGAGAATGTCATTTTCATAGAAATTACATTAAATCTATAGATTGCTTTTGGCAACATGGCCTTTTTTTTTTTTTTTTTTGAGACACATCTTGCTTTGTAGTTCAGGCTGGCCCTGAGCTCACTAGGTGGCCCAGGCAAGCCTCGAACTCACAGCAATCCTCCTGCTTCTGCCTCCCAAATGCTGGGATAATAGTCATGAGCCACCACGCCCAGCATTGTGCTATGTGGTCCTGACTGCTGGTGGGTGTGAGTCACTACACCCAGCATTGTGGTATGTGGTACTGGAGATCGAACTCTGGATTTTGTGCTTGCCAGGCGGATACCACTAAATCCCTGACCAATGGCCATTTTGACTATATTAATCTGCCTATTCTAGAACATGAAATTCTCAATTTTCTAACATTCTCTTTGATTTCTTTCCTTAGAGTGCTGTAATTTTTAATGTATAGATTATTCATCTGCATTAAATTTATTTCTAGGTATTTAACTTTTTAAAATCTTATAATTGGGACTGTTTCCTAATTTCTTTCTTAGTGAGTTATCAGGGTAAAGGAATGCTATTGATTTTTCTGTGTTGGTTTTGCATCTTGCCCCTTTGCTGAATTGGTTTTTTGGGTCTTCTACATAAAGGATCGTATCATCTGCAAATCATTTGACTTCTTTCTTATGTCATGGTATTTTTGAAAATTTCTTTCACTTTTAGCAGTTTTTACCTCATGTATTTTGATCCAAGGTTATGAGTTCTTTTTTATGCTTAGATTTTATCTTTTCTAATTAACTGATTCCTTTATACAGTTTATTACTTGTTGGCCCTGAACCCTACATTGAATCCGGGTGGCTTTTCATTTGCTCTAGCAACACGTGATATCTATTTATTGCCAATAAATGAGTTTTCTACATGTATCACTTCATGATTACATTCATTTATTTGTCACTTTCTCCTCTCACTTGGGAGTATTCTTTAAACTTACCTCCCTATGACTTATGACATTTTCTATAGTAGATATACTTCTATTTACTATACTTTTTCTATACATTTTAACCTGTTTTACTCCTGTAAACCACTTTTTTGTATATAAGTTCTCCCCTTACTTCTTCTTAGCTAGTTGCTCTTTAATCCCAGACCACCTTTCCTCCCTCCCTCCCTCCCTCCCTCCCTCCCTCCCTCTCTCTCTCCCTCTGTGTGTGTGTGTTGTCAGTTTATTTTCTACCTATAGCATTTACAAAATTCTTTTTACATTAGCATGAAGTAAAATTGACCTTTTGGGGAAAGATAGCCTAGCAAATTTTAACATATGTATAGATTCCTATAACTATGTAGAATCTGAACACAGATTCCAGCAGCCTTAGGAAAATCCTTCATTCTTCTCTGTGTCACTTCCCCTATACCCTGCCCTGGACAAGCACTGATCTCTTTCTTGACCCTGTAGTTTTATTTTTATTTATTTATTTATTTTTTGAGACAGGGTCTTGCTTTGTAGTTCAGGCTGGCCCTAAGCTCACTATATAGCCCAGGGCAAGCCTCGAACTCAGCAATCCTCCTATCTCTGCCTCCTGAGTGCTAGGATTACAGGCTTGAGCCACCACGCCTGGCCCTGTAGTTTTATTTTTAAGGATCATATAAAATGTAATAATACTGTCAGAAACCACTTGAGATTGGCTTATGACACTCTGTATGATGCTTTGGAGAGTCATCCAAGCATTATGTGGATGAGTTGCTATTCCTTTTTGTTGCTGAGTAGTGTTCCATTGTACGGATGTACCATGATGTGTTCACCCACCTCTTGGCTGAAGACATCTGAGCAGTCTCCAAATTCAATGATTGTTATTCTATATTCATAGGTTTTTGGGTGAACATAAAGCTTTATTTTTCTAGGGCAAATAAGTACTGAGAGTGGAGTGACTGGGGTCTTGGTTAGTATGTATTTATATTTTCTGAAATCTTGTGAATGGAATTGGAAGTCAACAAATTGGTTTCTAGAGTGACTGTACCATTCTGCATCTCCACTGATGATGGGCATCAGTGCTGGCTGTTTTGCTTCCTTGCCAACAATTACATCATCATATACCTAATTTAGCCATCCTCTAAAAGGTATCTCACCATGGTTTTCATTTGAATTTTTGTAATTTCTAATGCTACTCATAGCTTCTCATAAAAGTATTTACCATCCTTATGTCGTTGTTGGGGAAATGTTTGTTCAAAATGTTAGCCCATGTTTTTGGTGAAGTTGTTTGTTTTTATATTAATCAATACAAGATTTCTTTTCTCAGCATACTAACCCTTTGCTGAGTATGTGATTTGCTAATTTTTTTCAGTATATAATTTATCTTCTCATTCTGTGCGTTTTCTAGAACTAAGGCTTTTCAATTTTAATGAAACCCAACATTTTTTTTGCTTATATGAGTCATATCTAAGAATTCTTTGTCTAACTGTAGGTCATAAAATTTTTCCTCTGTTTTTTCTAGAATGTCATACCTTTATATTTTCCATGTAAATTTACATCCTAGTTTGAGCTAGTTCTTGTTAAGGTGTGAAGTAGAGGTCAAGTTCGTTTTGTTTGTTTTTAACTGATTGATCAGGGCCTCTGTATCTACCATAGGATCAGAGCACTTGTGCAAGGCTCTGGGTTTGATGTCAGTACCAAAAAACAAAGTTGCATAAGATGGCCAGTCATTCTGACATTGTTGAAAGACTACTCTCTTCCCAATTTCACTTACTTTATGCTCTTGTTGAAATCCATTGGCTGTATGTGTGGTTCTACTTCTGGACTCTGTTCTATTTCGCTGGTTTCTATATCTATGATTTCACCAAAAGCACAATGTTTGATTCATTAGGTTTCATATCGCAAGTTTTAGGACTAGATATTGTGATTCTTCCAACTTTATTCTTCATCTTAAATGTAGTTTTAGCATACTAGTTTCTTCACATTTTGATATAAATTTAGAGTTATTTTGTTCACAATTAATAAAAAGCCCTGCTAGTATTTTGATTAGTAATAATCCTTAGAAACTGCCACTTTGGTTGGGATGTGGCTCAGTGGTACAGCACTTGCTTAGTGTGTTCAAGGCTCTAAGGAGAAAAAAATGAAAAGCTGACATCTTTACTACACTGTCATCCGGTACATGAACATGGTATGTCACTTCATTTATTAGGTATTTTAAAAATTTCTTTACCTGTTCTGTAAGGTTCAGCATTTATGTGTACTTGTTAGATGTAAACCTAATATTCCATTTGTGTTGGTCATCATAAGTGGCATTTTTTAAAATATTGGTTTCTAGTTACTTGTTGTTGATACACAGAAATACAAATTTTAGTTTGTTGGCCTTGTATTCAGCAAGCAAAACTCACTTGGAATTTTTTGTACATTCTTAAGTATTTTTATATAGACAATATGTTTTCTGTGTGCAGAGACAGTTATTTCTTTTTTTCAACCTACATGTGCTTCATTTTTATTGTCTTATCACACTGGCTAAATTTTCTACTATGAGATTAGATGCAGTGACGACAGTAGATAGCCTTGTAACATTCCACAGATGAGAAAAAACATGCAGTCTTCAGCATTAAATACACTGTTTATTATATTTCTAGTTTCTAGCAGACATCCTTTATTAAGCCAAAGAAGTTCCCTTCCATTTCTAATATGCTGAGATCATCCAACATGAACCAAAACTGAATTTTGTTAAGTGCCTTTTCTGCACCAATTGATAGGATCATTGGCTTTTTTATTCTCTTTAGATTATTAATATGGTGGATTATATCAATTGATTTTTGGTTATTGGACCAATTTTTCATTCCCAGAGTAAAATTCATTTGATTGAGATATTATTTTTATATGGTGCTGCATTTAATTTGTGAATATTTTGCTGAAATTTTTTGACTCGTAGTCACGAGAGATATTTGTTGATAGTTTTCCTGTGCTGATTACATCTGACTTTTATTATCAGGCTAGTAAGGCTTCATAAAATAAGTTAAGGAATAAACCTTCCTCCTCTATTTGTGAGAAGAGTTACTGTTATTTCTTCTTTAAAACTTTGATAGAATTCACCAAGATAAATGCCATTTAAAAGCATTTCTTTATCTTGATCCCACAGGTTGACGTGTTTTCATTTTTTTGAATTCAAGATATTTTTAAGTTCAAGTAATTCTCTTGAGACTTCCTCTTTGAATCAAACCATGAATTATTGAGAAGTTTGTTTTCTGATCCTTCCGTTTTCCCAAGCGCTCCACACCCATGATTTTAACTTCTTCCCAAATGCTGAAATCTCTCACCCCTACCTCTTCACTGAGCTTCAGAACCACCTGTACGATTATATCTTGAATGTCTTGTGTTGACAGTCATGTGCACAACAACTTTAACACACCCAGCAATCTTATTCCCTCCCTTTTTCCCACCACCATGTCTGCTCCCTATCTTGTGATGCCCATCTTAAAGCTGATCTCCAGTCCTTGGTGAAGTCTATTCCTATGTACTACTGTTGGTTCCACCTCTCTATAATTTAGTGTACCTGGGCCTTTCTCACCATCCATACTGCTACCACTTTATTCTTAATAATAGCATGGAGTTATTGTGATTACTAAGTTCTACTTGAAGGGTAAGTGATGAGAGAGGTTCGTA
Source organism: Thryonomys swinderianus (assembly GCA_004025085.1). Taxonomy (NCBI): domain Eukaryota; kingdom Metazoa; phylum Chordata; class Mammalia; order Rodentia; family Thryonomyidae; genus Thryonomys; species Thryonomys swinderianus. The sequence continues at coordinate 14,822 of PVIC010025149.1, forward strand.
AACAGCAGTTACTTCTCCAGTTGTTGTTTGGGAATCCTTTCTGCTCTCCTGGTGAAATTAAGCCCTTCCTGCTTGGTTCCTCAACTCCACTCTTACAGAATCCTGCCCTTCCTCCACACTCTAACCAAAGTGATCCTTCAAAAATTCCAATCTGATCACATGTTCTCCAAACAAAAACATTTCATCATTTTAGAAGTCTATTAATAATATGATTCACTATAAAACTAGGTCAAAATAGAAAAACTATATAATTATCTCCAAAAAAATGACAAAATAGCCAACTGACAAAACCCAGAGGCCAGTATTTCATCTAACACTTAAAAATAGGAATAGAGGAATGTTTTTCTTGATATAATAAATATATCAATAGCTATCATCATGCAGCCTGGTAAAATTCTACAGGCACATATATTAAGACCCCAATCCAATTAAGAGTATCCAGCATCAGTACTCTACTTTAACATCTGTCTGGAAGTACCAACCAATGCAATTACATGAAAGAAAAGTAGACTAGGCACAGATGTTGAAATGGGTGCACAGAATTACCAGCATTGTCTGACTGTACTGTAGAGAAATTCCCAGAGGCTCTTGTGTGTGCTTGACATCATTTTTCTAGTTTGTACCCATGATCAATTTTTCCCACTTTTACTCTCAGTTATTTCAATGGAAATTTGGGAGAAGAAAAACATTAACTATATAGTCCTGCCTGGCCATGAATTGTTTTTTCTAATTAGAAAAAAAACAGTTACTGTAAGTCTGAGGGAAAAGAATCTTTATCTAACAGAAGCCCAGTCTTGTGTGTTATCCTAAATAAACTGCTTTTGTTTTTTTGTGGCACTGGGGATCAAACTCAGATCCTTGCATTTGCTAGTCAGGTGGTGGCGCCACTGATCTACAACCCCACCCAAACTGGAATCAGGGTAGGGTTGGATGCCCCAAAGCTCAGTCCAGCTGAATCTCCAAGTTCTGAGTCTACGTGTCACTGCCCAGTATCAAACGACTTTTGTGCTCAGTTACTAGGATCTGAACCTTGGAACAAAACTTGGAAATTTGGGTGGTGGTTGATAGCCCACAAAATCCAGTTCAGAGTCAGCGACCGTGACACAGGCGTCCCTGCTCTCTAGGCCGCTCTGCGTCTAGTCCAACTCCACAGAAGCACAACCTGTGAGTCCAAAGATGGCACCCTCCACAGGGAGCACCTGGGCTTGTCCATTTCAAGCTCTCACAAGCCTCAGGTCTGAACTCACTAGTGTGGGCGATGTCACCACCAGGTGCCTCTGAGAGGCAACACTTGTCCTTCACACAGGGCTTGATGCAGATATAGAAGGAACCCTTGAGACCAGTCTGGAGAAGAAGACCCCACCACCCTGCCAGAACACCTGTGCTTCTCTAGTTCTCGCTTCAGGCTTGGACTGTGGCTTGGGAGTATGGCTTCTAAGAAGTCCGTTTGTTTCTGACTTGGAGCCCACCCTGCTCCTGCCCCCAGCTGAGCAGAAGCAAGGACGGACCCGCTTGCTGCTTCCTTGCTCACAGGCAGGGGCTGGAAGTAGGAGGAGGCTGGTGCCCTGGGGCCCACTCTTGCCCGGCTGCTGAGCACATGTAGCAAGACTAGCAAGACGCACACAGCTCGTTTGCAGTGTTCAGCCCCAACGCCGCAGTGGCTGATGACATGGCTCTGGGCACTACTTCGCAGTGTGATTATTCCTAAAGATGTGACATAAATACTAACACAGGGCCCCTGGAGCTGCAGAGTCGCTAGTTGGCAGCTTAATTTGGACATTCAATCAAAACTGTCTGACAATGGCTTTGCACAGCCCAAGCAGCAAAAGCCGGAAGCCCCGCAATCTGCTCACCGTGATCGCTAAGTGATGGGTTTAATTTCCAGAGGCTTGGGACAAAAATCTCCCCGCTCTGCGGAAGGCGGGCTTACTTCCGTTTGCCAAAGAAACGGTACACATTTTCTCATTTCTTCAGTGGGCTCCCGACTTTGATAGGAAAGCTCTATCTACATTAGGCGCATGACTGAGTCTTGGAATTTGACGGATTTCTGAAGACCTGACAGCCACATCCTCACATCACGTTCCCTGGCGGTCAGAAGAAAGGGCTGTCACTGGAAGATAAATTTTCTGTTTCTTCTGTTGTTCAGGGATGATGGGGGAGGAAACATCTGTTAGAAGGAGTCCCAGCACAGAATCCAGCCCCTTGTGTACCGCCCAACATCTTCAGTGGCACAGAAGTACTGAAATGGGAAATTTCCCTGCTGAACCCATTTATCCTGGATGGATGGATGGATGGATGGATGGATGGATGGATGGATGGATGGATGGATGGATAGATGGACTGGAGAGACAGATGATTATGATGACAGGTACAACCAGCCTGAAGGAAGCTGGCATCCTTCCCATGTTCTTATTATAATTTACCAAACTATCCATATCTCAAAGCCATTCACTTTGAAGCAATTCTTCACCACTTGTACATACACACACACACACACGCACACACAAGCACATCCAGAGAAACCAATGTTATATTCAGAACACATCCAAAGGGCACAGCCCAGGCACCAGCTAACCAGGACCTCTCGCCACCCTTGGTTTGGGAACAGGGTCCCTACTGGAGGACCTCTGATATGCCCAGTGTTAGGCGCTGGGCTGTGGAGATGTCTAGGCGGGAGATCCAGGGCGGTGTGGAGACAGTGGGAAGACCCACCTCAGCAGGGGTGCGGCTGTTTGCCCCATGTCAAAGTGCCACTGGAGCATCCTGGAAGAAGCTCCTGCTGCTCCCCATCCATCTGGTGAGGTCTCGAACAGAGGGCAGCCACGCCACACACCTCCACCTGGCAGTCCGCACTCAGCCGGGGGAGGGGGAGGGCACATTCTGCCCATCCACAAACACCCTGCTTGCTCAGGGAGAGCAGACCCTAGCTTGCCACTTTCTGCAGCTCCAGGAGTCGCACAGAACGACATGTTGAGTTGAGAAGCGATGTTTGGTCCCATTTCCTGCTTCACCATATTCTGCTCCCCCAGGCCTTTCCCCAGACCCCACAGAGAGACACGCTCGGCCTGAGGGAGGGAGTCCCAGAGATGCAGCTGAAGAACAAAGCAGCAAATCCTCAAATTTCTGTCTCTGGAGGATGCTGTCTCTACCCTCCTCCCCAGGAGACCTCCGAGCCTAGCTCTGGGGTGAGGGAGCACAGGCTATGGAGCAGACGAGCACTTCTGTATTCACTTCCTAGGCCCTTCACTAATCACACTGACGTGGCCTCATTTCACACTGTTCAGCTGGAAAGCCCAAACCCTTATGCACATCCCTTCCCAAAGCGTCTCTTCAAGGTGCCCCAGCCTGTAAATCCTGGGAAAAGTCTACATCCAAATCCCAAGTGGGCTGAGCTGCTCAGACACAGATCTTCCCCATGCTCAGAACGGTTCCCCTTCCCTCCGGCATGGGCTGCCTGTGGTTACCGAAGTCTGTCAGGGCAGCAGCAGCACATCAGAGCAGCAGACCCAGCCAGGCTCCTGCGGCCACGTGGGGGCAGGGCACCGGTGTTTCAACCGCGGCCGGGCAGCTCAGCGCACACTCCAGCAGAACCGCCGCTCTGACCCGCGCTGCCCGAGGGCGGTCTAACTAATGGGAATATCGGCACCTGACACAGCAGCCACTGGCCCCGTGTGTTGCCTAATACTTGAGAGGTGATGAGGCTGGTACAAGATCTGGGCTCTTGCTAAGTTAAATGTACACAGCCACAGGTGAGTGGTGGCTGCCATACTGCCCAGAGGAGCTTGGACCACTGGGCGCCTCCCACCCCCACCACCGTGCACCTTCTCTCCTCCCGGGTCAGACGATGAGCTGCAGACAAATTAGTCTTCCCAGAACACAGATCTTATCATGTCTTCCCACCCTCAGAACTTCCGCAGTGACTCACCATTGCCTACAGATTTTAAGCTTGTGTTCTCTTTGTTCTTTTTCATAAAACTAAATATTATCCCAAAAAGTGATAGGAAAAAAGGACTAAATAATAAAGGTGAGTGGGCACCTCATAGAAGCCAAGACCTGTCCTAAGTGCTGTGCACACATTGTCTCATTCAATACTTACTCAGAACCTGAGGGCATGAGGATAAGTACTTCCCCACATCACTGATGAGGAAACTGAGAAGGCAGATGCTTGAATGACTTTTCCAAGGTCACACAGCTGTAAGAGTGGAGCAGGATTTGAACCCTGGCCATCTGGCTCTAAAGACCGCACTATTAGCCAAAATATCACATTCCTGTGGAAAACCCACCTGGGGCCATTTTTTTTTCAATCCTCCAAATGTGCATCTTATTTAATCCATAGCTTCAGTCCCACATTGTATGGTAGCGGCTTCTAGGGCTGCTCTAAATACATCCATTGCTCTTTTGTAGTGAACAAACAAAAACTATCATCAGACATCTTGGGCTCTTTTGGGAAAGCTCAACATACAGTATTTATCCCCAAAACGGCACCTTTCCATCTCAGAAGGTAAAGTTGGCGCATCATTCATCAAAGTGTGGAAAACATGATGGGGGGAGTACTGAACTTTAGTCTAAGACTTTTTCAAAACAGTAAAAATGTTTAAGGCAGGTGGGATCCAAATAGCTGAGCAAGGGGAGGCTGTCTCTAGACTAGAAGAGAGTCTGACAGCTGGGAGAATTCCAATCTCAGCCTCCATCACAGGGCTGACAGCCAAAATACTTAGCAAGCAGAACCTCATCAGAACAGACAGGTCTAAGCCCCGAGGAGATTGCTGGCGCCCACTGCACTAGACACTCACCCTGTCAGTGCTGGACATGCCCAGGGCTGCTATCGACGGCACTAATGGGCTAGACACGCAGAAGGCTCTCGGAGTGTTGATTATTTGCCAACTGGTATAAAAATATTTTGATATCTTGACAACCAGTCCCAATCAAGACAACCAAGCACTGAAGAGATACTGTGTGGTAAAACAAATTGAAAGTGCTGAACAGTCTCATATTTATTAGTCTTTAAAAGAGAGGCTTAAAGAAGTCTGGGAGCTGCAGGAATGGAGGATGACTGCTTACTAGTGTGGGTTTATTGTGGAGGAATGAGAAGGTTTGGAACTACACAGAGGCCACGATTATACAACATGGAGAAGGTGAACTATTCACCCCAAGATGTTTGACTTTATGTTATTCTAATTTCACATTAATAACACAGAGATGGAGACGGGGACAGAGACCGTGTGTGTCAGGCTCAATCCAATCTGCAATCAGCCAGTCTGAATGGGCTTCTTCATGACAGTAATGACCAGACTAAGATCCCCCAGCAGGACCCACAGATGCCCTCCTGCCCCTCTAGAACGCTCCCCTTGTCATTGCTGGCTTCACGAAGCTTAGCCACAGTCAGTACCATAGTGTCCCCTCTGCCCTGCTATCCACATTCCAGTCCTGCTGGACCCTCCCTGTTCCCAGGCATCACAGGAGGAGTGGCCAGGACTAGTCTGCAAGGCTGAGTCCCACTGCAGCACACCAAGAAATACATGTGCAGCATGGACAAGCAGCCAGGTGTTCCCTCTATTTTCTGCTGTGACCTTTGCCCCAAATCACAAGTAGAACCACTGGCCCTGATGACTTGGGCCAGGACAGAGTTCTCAGTTCTGAACATCTGCTGGAATCAGTAGACACTGAATGGGCAACTTTTGTTCCCTTTCCCAAACCTCCGTTTGTATGACAATTCAGAAAAGTGGGATATACTACGAGGAGATAGGCGCAGGTTGCTCTTACTCTATTGGCCAGAAGGAGTTCTGAAGGCGGAGTGAACCTTCAGTAGAAAACAAGGGGATACTATGAATGCAGTGGGTGATGAGGTTATTAGGCCCCTCCTCCACTTCTGAGGTCCTACCGGTCCACCAGTTGGTACTCATTACCTGTAATGTCATCTAGAATCTCCCCCCCACTCACAACCTCCCAGCCTGGAGTCCAGGATCTTCGGGCTTCCCCTAGAGATCAGCCTGTACACCACCCTTCTCTCAGTGGCTGCCTGCCTGAGTCCTTTCCAGCTGGTCTCTAATCCGGCCTCCTCCCTAGGGAACAAAGACAAGCACGTGCGCACATGCGCACACACACACACACACACACACGCACACACACGCAGGATTTTCTCCTCTCTTATTTCCAACATCTCAGTATATTGTAGCAGATTTTCATTTGTCTTGTTCTATTCTACTTAACAGAAGTCCTCAAAGGCAAAGCCCAGGATTTCATAGTATTTTTGTAAAGAGCTTTGTACAGTGGAGTTTCACCCTCAAGATGAGGCAGACTTGGCATGAGTCAAACTGATAGTACCTCCTGGTTGTGAGGACTTATACTTAACCTCTCTGAGCCTCAGTTTCCTCATCTATAGGAGGAGAGTAGTAACATTCATACTTCACGGTGCTGTTGAGTTTACAGGTAAGAATGCATGATAATATATGCATTATAATGACCACAACTGATTGTACACTCAGCAACTCTTATTAACCACTATTCCTGTTACATTACTATCATTATGATTATTCTGTCCTATTAAATACCTAGGATAATCTTTTGTATGTGTTTTGTAGATGCTCAGTAAGTGGTTAGATATTATTAAGTTCCTTGATTCCCTGCAAGATTAAAAGCTTCATCTATTTCTATGGTGACACATTCATATTCCTAGCCCTAGCAGCATCTAGCACACAATAGGTAGTCAATAAATGTTTGAGCAATGAACTGACAGACACTGAAACCACTGTAGAACCCCACTACCTGACAGGTTTACTCTCCTCTTCTGCCCCCGAGACACCCTACACTTGTGTCTCACACACACACTTTACCACAATGACCCACTCAGTTTTCACACGGACAGTGGAGACTCCATAACCCAGCACGGTGTGAGGCCCACATGAAAGGAAAGATGAATGCCCACAAAGCACATGGCCTTGGAGGGGGCCTTCCTTTGAGGAGGGAAAAGAAGAATCCAGCCCACAGCCTGGGAGGATTCATACTTTGGATTTGTTTGGCTTTTGATGATGCTGATAACCACAACAACATTTAATAAATACACGTGAGCAACAAGGTCAAACACATTTTTTGTGTTGTGGGTGGTGCTGCTCACCCCAATACTCTTCCCCTCATGGCCACACTTCACCACCCTGCTCTGGAAAGTGGGGTCCAGATCATGCAGGAAGGGCAGGGGCCTGGCTGATTTAAAAGCAGGCTGCTCTGAGGCCATCTGCTTTATTTCCCCTGGGACATGAGGACCAGACTAAAGTGTTCTTTGCACATCATCTCCTGCCTTTCATGTAGCTGCATCTGATCTAAAGCTGTGATGGGGAGGAGCGGAGGCATTAAAACCAGGGATCATGGGATTGAAGAGCTCGGCCACTCAGTTACTGTGTGCCCAGTCACCTAACTTTTCAGTGACTCAGATTCCTGGACCCAAGACAGCAGGGCTTATGGTAAGGGTGCTGTCTCATAAGGATGTTGTAATCATTCAAGGAATTAATAGGTTATCCACATATAGCACACATTCAACACATTTAGCTTATTATTGGCCATTATTCCCTGTCAGCACTCTACACGGTTTCAGCACAGTACTAGTGACTTAACCTCAGTATCTTCATCCCCAGAGTTCTCAGAGCTTCCCCATTGGTACCTGAAAAAAGAAGCATTCTTCTTTCTACTATTTAAGCTCTTACTATCCTCTTTTTTAAAAATACACTCTTAAAAAACTAACAGCATATGTAACACAATCCAAAGCAAATATTTTCTCAAATCCAATTCCAAAGCTAAATAAATGCTTTAATTTGTACATTCACCTTCCAGTCTTTATCCTCATTAACATTCAATTTTTACAGAATTATAAAACTATAAATCTATTTTATATTCTCACTTAGCATCATACCACTTGGGGCTATGATGAAGTAGACTAGAAATTCAACACTTCCACTGAGAACAACCATAAAAGCCAGATAAACAAACAAAATATATTTTACAAGGAGCTGAAAGTTTGAGAGAATAGGAATCCAGGGAACCCAGCAATCTGTGAGCCACATTTTCCTCCAGGGCATACACAAATTCTAGGCACCCAGGCGAAGGGCAGTGGCAGAGAAGCAGCAGCAGAGCAGCCACTGGGATGGGAGTGTTTTCTCAGGGGTAGGTCCAAGCGCCCAAGAGAGCCAGAGGGGCCAAGGCCCTGGAGAGAAAGGAAAAGCAAAGAAGGGAGCCACACAGTGGCTACTTGTTTCCTTCTGAGGCTTTACTAATTCTACTGCAGAGGCTGAGACACAAAAGAGGAGCCAGCTGAGGCCTGGGGGAGTCTACCGATGCTGGAAGGAGATTGGAATTGAAGATCCGGTGAGGAGGAGGGTCTTAGGAAGTCTTTGGGAACTAACCTGAGACAGGATGAACTTGACAAAGACTGTAAACCACGTGCAGTGAGCTCAGCCTCCACCGCGACCTCAGCTGTGGCTGTCATTCAGCATAGGGAAATGCTGGCACACAAACACAACACTGAACATGCCAAGAACTAGCATCAGAGTAAAACAAAAATCAGACAACAGAACAGGTCCACATATTTTTTAAAACTGGTTTTCAATGTGATTTTTTTAATGAAATCAATAGATCACAGATAGGCAAATACCAGATCTTCTCATTGATATGAGCACCTATAGATGCAAATGAGCTCTAGAAAGTATGATGGTCTTTGTAGAATAGGAAATTTCCAAAGGAAATTTGGTGTGGGGATGTAATGAGGGGGAAGGAATAAATGTGATTCTGAAAGAAAATAAAAGAGCATGTATATAGGGGTGGGGAGGTATGGGTGGGTGGGGATATGGGTAAAAATGAGAATTGACTGTGTCATACATTGGTACAAATTCCCCAATGTTATGTGTGATTGTGAGATGTACATAAATTGTACTAATAAAGAATTCAATTAAAAAAATGGTTTTCAACACTGACATTTTTCTTTTTAAACTGTGACTTAGAAACAAAAAGGACGACGTGGAGAATTTTACCAGGGAACCAGAAGCTATAACAAAGAGAAACTTCATAACTAAAAATACATTTCCCAAATTGAAGGCTGTTCTACAAAATGCCTAACTGATACTCTTCAAAACTCTCAAGTTCAGGGCCAGAGATTTAGCTCAGCGGTTCCAGTGCCTGCCTGGCAAACGCAAGGTCCTGAGTTCCATCCCTGGTAATCACATACAATGCTGGGCGTGGTGACTCACGCTCACCAACCACCAATACCACATACCACAGTGCTGGGCGTAGTGACTCACGCCTATAATCCCAGCACTTGGGAGGCAGAGACAGGAGGATTGCTGAGTTGGAGGCTTGCCTGGGCTACATGGTGAGCTCAGGGCCAGCCTGAACTACAAAGCAAGACCCTGTCTCAAAAAAAAACAAAAACACCTCTCAAGGTCAAATAAGGAATATTGCAAAACTGTCATAAATAACTCTCAGTTCTTAGGAGACAAAGGAAACATGAGAATTAAAAGTAGTTTTGTATCCTGGACTAGATCTTGGAATACACAGGGACACTGATGAAAAAAAATTAGTTAAATCCAAAGAAAAGTGCAAACTTTAGCTAACAATAAAGTACTAATTAGTGCTAATTTATTTTGATAAACGTGCTATGGTAATGTAAGGTGTTAAAAGAAGAGAGTGGATGAAAGTATATGAGAACTCGAGACTCTACAATTATTCCATAAATATGCAAGTAAACTATGTTTAAATTAAATTATTAAAACATGACAATTAAAATTAAGTCATTACATGGGCTGAGTGGCAAATGACTAGTAGGCTGAAAAGAGTTTAGGAAAAGAGTTTAGTAAGCTGAAGAATAGGCAATGAGAATGTTCAGACTAAAGAATAGAAATTTTAAAAATAAATGAAAAATATAGTATATCAGGGACACAGAAAGAGGTGAAAAGACCTAATATGTATACAGTCAAAGCCCAGCATGAGAAGGAGAGGAAGATAAGGCAAAGAATGGAAAGGAATTGTTCAATAGGATGAAAGACATCAAGCTAAGAAGTCAAGAGTCATATAAACACTGAACAGGATAAACCCACATACGTGTGTGCACAGAATATCATGTCAAAGTACTGAACATCAAAAGTACAGAGAAATTTAAACATCAGCCAGATTAAAGACAGACACAGCACAGAAGAACAAATATAGTGGAAGAAGAAAATAGAATAACACCTTTAAAATGCTGAAGGAAAATGACTGCCAATTTTTAATTCTATGCCCGGCAAAAGCATTTTCAAATGTAAATGAGATATAAAGGTAATCTTTATATATTTCCATCAGGCTTAAACTCAATATTAACAGAATTTTTTAGATAGAAAACAAATGACTCCACATGAAAATGTGAAAGTGTTAGAAGGAATGAAAAACAACAGAAAGGAGAAATTAGTCAATCTAAATTAATGTTAGTTATATGAGTGAATAATAATATCTATCTTGGCCCAGGGATTTAGCTCAGTGGAACTGCATCTACCTTAAAAGCACAAGGTCTTGGCCGGGCGTGGTGGCTCACGCCTGTAATGCCAGCACTCGGGAGGCAGAGACAGGAGGATTGCTGAGTTCGAGGCTTACCTGGGCTACACAGTGAGCTCAGAGCCAGTCTCAACTACAAAGTGAGACTCTGTCTCAAAAAAAAAAAAAAAAAAAAAAAA
>PVIC010025150.1:0-25508 GCA_004025085.1 Thryonomys swinderianus
ACAGATAGACAATTTCCGGATCTTCTCTTTGGCATGAACACCTGTAGATGCAAATGAGTTCTAGAAAGTAGGACAGCTTTTATAGAGTGGAATATTTCTATAGGAAACTTGGTGTGGGAATGTGATGAGGGGAAGGAATAAATATGGTACAGAAAGAAAATAAAAGAGCATATATAAAGGGGGAGGAGGGGGAGTGGGTAGGGATATGGGTTAAAAATGAGAATTGACTTGTGGCATATACTGGTACAAATTTCCCAATGTTATATGTGATTTTGAGAAGTATATAAATTGTACCAATAAAGAATTCAATTAAATAAAAAAATTTGTTTTTAAATTTATTACAGGCCTGGGATTTAGCTCAGTGGTTCCATTGCTGGGTGTGGCAGCTCACCCCCCAGCACTCAGCACCACATAGCACAGAGGTGGGCGTGGTGGCTCATGCCTGTAATCCCAGCATTTGGGAGGCAGAGGCAGGAGGATTGCTGTGAGTTCAAGGCTGGACTGGGATACATAGTGAGTTTAGGGCCAGCCTGAACTACACATCCAGACTCTGTCTCAAGTAAAGGACACATTGTCATATTCCCTCCACTCCAAAATGCTCTCACTGGCTTTGACCCCACTTACCTTGTCATTCTTGCTACTTTCTGGAGGAGATTTGGAAGTCTCTTTCATGAGTCTGGCAGCTGCCTTAATGCCAGAATCGATTCAAATAATTTACCTCTCATGGCCATTTTGACTGTTGAGAAGAACTAAAAATCACACAGTACCAAATCCAATGAGTGGGGAGAAGGCATCGTGTTCTTAGCAGCCTCCCTTTCTAGCCTTACTGGGCTGGGTGACACAAAACAGCACATGCACTGTCTTTATTACATCTTGTCAAGACATGAAAGACTTGCAGAATTATTTTTGAAGAGTGATGAGAGCAATGGAACAAATTATTCTAAGTGACAGGGAGTATTGTGAGGGGGATTAAAGATAATGTATCTTATACCACAATTTTGGGCTGAGGGTTTAGCTCAAGTAGTACTGAACCTACCTTGGAAGCACAAGGGCTGGAGTTCAATTCCCAGTGTTGCAAAGCAAATAAACAAAACTTTTAGTGCAATTTTTAAACTTCAACAATGACTATATTTCGATCGCTTCTCCTATTAGTCTGTCAGTATAATCAAAGGCTATTATCATTATCAGCTCTGAGAATTTTACAGAAAACTTCCCATTTCTTAACTTGTGACAAAGCAACTTGCTGTTCTTTTTTTTAAGTTCAGAAACAAAGAGAATGAACTAACAGTTAAAGATTAGCCTGTTTCATGCTCTTGCTTTATAAAATGAAGTTCCTTAAAAAAAAAAAAAAAAAGAATTTGCATCTCAACTTGATCCATTGGAACACTAGTGGGCAGACTTGCACAAGCATGGGACAGGAGCCGACCTGGAGAAGTTGAGTACAGGGACTCAGTGCAAAGAGAAATCTAATCAATTCATCACAACACATATTTTAAGAACTCAAGATGCTGTCAGAGCCATAAGGATGGGAGGCTCCAGGTCCCTGCCCTGGGGGATATAGTCAGCCTCACAGCAGAGGGGCCCACACCGTGGACTATGAAAGAACCTACACTAGAGGGCTTCCTCAGCCCACGAAAGGGAGTGTGGCCACTGTAGAAAATTCATTCCAGAGAACGTACCTGAGCTGTATTCAGCAATGTTAGCAAGAACAAGAATAGTTAATACCTTCTATAAACCAGGCGCGTGCCAAGTATGTAAGTACATTTTCTCACTTTATTCCCACCATGGCCTACTGATCATGAAACTATTAGTATTCTCATGTTATGCCCAAGGCATTGACACTCAGAAATACTTTATTAGTAACAGGCACAATCAGGATTCAAGGCGTGGTCCTGAAGGCCAGGCATCCTCAGAGTGAGACTTGAACAAACTAAGAGCAATGGCACAAGATAGTGACCACTGACATCCAGTGTTTGTTAGACCTTCCAATCCTGTTAGTTAGAAGAGTACCTGACAGGGCCAGAGATTTAGCTCAGTGGTTCTGGCACCTGCCTTGCAAGCACAAGGTCCTGAGTTAGATCCCAGTTAACCGCATGCAACAATGCTGGACGTGGTGACTCACACCCACCAGCAATCAGTACCACATACCACAATGGCGGGCCGTGATGGCTCATGGCTGTAATCCCAGCACTTGGGAGGCAGAGGCAGGAGGATTGCCGAGTTCAAGGCTTGCCTGGGCTACATAGTGAGCTGAGGGCCAGCTTGATCTACAAAGCAAGGCCCTGTCTCAAAAAAAATAAAAAAGAAGAAGAGTACCTGACAAATTTCAATACCTTGTATGAACAAGAATGTTTAATCCTCAAAAGAAGAATGTAAAAATAATCTCCAGGGGATCAATTCAGAAACAACAGACAGAACAGCACAGTAACACCAGAGAACCACATTTAGAGCCTGCTCTAGGATCTGGGCACCTAGATGAACTTCCACCACAGCCACATGCAGATCCCCAACACTACGGAAGAGCTGTGGCATTGCTGAGCTGAAATGAGGGTAGCATTAGGGAAACACTTGCCCCAGGATATTGTGTACCTCCTGTGTAAGTAAGTTTAAAACTTTATTCTCTAGGCAATGAGCATGTGTCCTTGAAATGACTGAAGCAATGTGGCCAAGTCTGTATCTGATCTAGACCCTCTTGAGGGCTTGCAGGCACATGCGACAGGGGACAACCACTAGGAGGTGGATGAAGGGGACTCAGTGCCAAGAAAAATGGGTCTGGGAAAACATGTCAGTGACAGGAGAGGGAATGAAAGAAAGGTGACAGAAGGGCTATCCCTTTTAAAGCACAGGAAGGCCACCTTACCATTCAGGAAGACGCATCTGGCCTTCTAATATGAATTCCAGAATGAACATCAAAGTAAATAAGATCAAGTTCATGTCTCAATTGAAATGGCTCAAGGCCTGCTCCCCCTCTTTTTTAGCTAACAGATACTTGCGCCTTTCAAAATTACCTTTCTTGGAACTTTCCTGGGGACTTTCCTGGGGGTGCCTAGTATTTCTTGATTACTTGACCCGCATCTACTGTCAATGTCCACCCTCTTTCCCTACAGCCAGTTCACTCTGTAATGCCCAGGAGGTCACATACCCACCTTCCCAACTCAGGGTCACTGTGCTACAGTACATGTTGATGAGCTGCTGGGGAGCACTTGCATTTTTGATAAAATTCATCCTCTTCTTTCATCTTTCCCTTACATGTAGCATAATACCCAAGGCCATGGCAACTATATTATGAACAAAGAAAATTGGCAAAAGACTCCAGAAACTTGGGTCAGCCAGCACCTATCTCTACAGTTATTATTATGTGAAGAAAATGATAAACTCTTTAGGTTTCTGTTGACCTGTGGTTCTATTATCAGCTTCTAAAAGCACTCTCCTCAGCTCCGGTCTTTCAACCCTTACTCTTGCTTCTAGTGCTGCCCCAAGCTGAGAACCCCAGCCTCATCTATTGCTGGTCTCTGTCTCATCAACAGTCCAAGAATGTTTTTGAAGAACAGGAGAAAGTTTGATTTTTTTCCATGAGCTAAGGAGACAGAGTTGTTTGGGACTCAAAGCATAGAGTTCAGCTTGGCAGCATTACTAGCTTCCTCATGGACTTTGTTTTTGTCCAGGTCATACATCCAGTGGGTAGGTGAGTCCAAGGATAGATAAGTTACATCTGCTATACTGACCTTATTTATTTATTTATTTATCTGTTTATCTATCTATTTATTTATTTATTTATTTATTTGCTCCTACTTTCTCCTGTTCAGAGCAAATACAGGCAAACACCAAGTGCCATCTGAATACCAATTATGCTGCTTATGTGTCCCATCATGCAAGCTCCCGCTTGTTGACAGGATGCTGGGAGGGATTATGTACATATGTTACATCACTCAGGATCTGGAGTTCACCTGCAGAGCACTGAGTGGGCTGCTCTTCTAGTCACATCCATCAACCCCTGTTTAAGTAGATCAGCTCAGAAGGCAGCAAGCAGAGGCTGCTACCATTGTGAACAATGTTTTCATTGACTATTTAGTGACCAAAGAATTCCCTTATGCTATTTCTCAGAGTTGCTGTCTCCAAGAAAACAAAACAAGAAAACAAAATCTAACTTGTGTCCTGCTCATTTGGTGGTCTATGAGCATAGTGTAAGAAATAACCTCCAGTTATTAAAAGCATTTGCCCCAAACTTACTTCAATGGTCTGGTCTCACTCCAAGCAGAATTATCTAATATCTGATATCTGAGTGACCCAAATGCGTCTGTCCTAAGGCCTGAGGCACTGTGCTGACCTCACTTGTCATCTTGTTGACCAGTGCTCTGAATTGAGTGAGTTTTCCACTAAAGGAAAAGCTGAAATAGGGACCATGGAAGCCAACCTCACCCACGGAAGAGGAACAGATAGGGGAGCCGTTCAAGGATAGGCAGAACCCAGAGAAAAATAACTCTTGGCCTCATGAGAGAATCTGTTTACCCGCAGTTACTTCTTCTCTAGACAACTCTGCTCTGTATGGCTTATTCACATCTCCATTCAGATCAATAGTAAAGCCTCTAGTAAATTAGGCCCTGTGACATTTTTATTAAAACCCCAGTCTCTAAGCTAGTTTAATCCCATCAGCATCTTCCTGGGTTTGGAAACTCTTGTCATGAGTCAGGTCTGTTGCTACAGTGTAAATTCTGATTGATGGCTGTGCCCATAGAAAACTGTACAGTAGTTAAGCTGATATGAGGCATCAGTTAGAACTCCACAGCCCTCTAGGATCTACTTGGGAAATGAAATCCACTTTTTCCCTCGCAAGGCTGATCAACTTCTTTCATTGTGTTTGGAGACCTCCTGTATGAGTCAGGATCTCCAGAGAACCTGGAGATATATATATATGTAGACATATTTGTCTCCCTCATATAGTTTGGACCTATAATAACCGTATGTTAAAGGCTTAATCTCCCACCCATGTCATAAGTGGGAGATGGTAGAACTTTTAGAATTTGTGTGGTGGAATGGGAGGAAGCTGCGGTGTATCCTTCAAGGAGATATTGGTACTTTAGCCTCCTACGTTTCCACTTCTTTTTCTTTTTCTTCTCTTCCTCCTTCTCTTCTTGCCTGCCATGACATAGGCTGTCACACGGTTCTGCATGGTATACTGGTGGGCATGGTATACTGCATGGTATACTGGTTGTATAATTTCTGCATAAAACCCTCCTTACTCTTGTATATGGGGAAATATTGTGTGTATCTTCCTTATTTTGTTATTCACAGGCCTCTGCCTAATGGAATTAGACAAAGCTGATTTGGATAGAGATTGCCATGACCTTTGCAGAATGAAAATGTTACACTTGGTAAAACACTTAGAATAATACTGATAATGGTCACAAAAATGACTTTTACAGCCAAATAGCTACATTTAGAGAAAGGCACACAAATAATCATAACAATTAGAGTTTGATCATTAGTAGGAGAAAAATTGAAACAAATTATGAAATACAGCACCTAGCTGCCCCTTCCTGGCCCTTCTCAGATGGGGGCTGCTCTTTCACTTTTGGTGAGATTTCTTACTGAGAACAGTGATTTTGGGTGTGCAGGGCACAAACGGAATTTGTACGAACCCCATGAAATAAGTGGAAAGAATTAAAGAAAAAAGCCTGAGCACATGAAATCTACACATGAGGGTGAAGTGTAATTTTACCAAAGGGGGGAATGCAAAAATGAGACTCACAATTGCTTTGATTTTATGGTAGAAATATAGCTGAAAATAATTGATTTATATAAGAAAAGAGTGCTCAAATAAATTAATGAGATTTGTTAAGGTGACTAAGTGTCCTCTCTTGATCTCATCTTCTTTCTTCTCTAGCTAGGCTATACTCTGTTCTTTCTCATACCATCTGCCCTACTTATTTTTGTCTGGTCCTGAAAATGCTTTCCTTCTCAGCCCTAATGTGTAAGCTATAATTGTATGATTAGCTTTCAAAAATCAGCAAATAAGTCTTAGGTCTTGAAAAAAATTATTTTTTCTGCTTCAAAGAGTCACCAACACTTTACAGCCTATAACCAATGGGAACAAAACAGTCACATGAAATTAGGCCATCAGTATTGATTAAAATAACCAAATTCCAGGCTATCAACAGATCACTGAATGTGCATTAGAGACAGGAGCAGGTTTTGCTTCTGTGCAGTTTTTATCATTCAAGCTCTTAGGTTGTGGAGTAGCCATCTCTGTATTGCTTCCTTCACCATGAAGAATGCTATTTGCCATTTGTAATAGTTTCTGAACATATATCTACAAACTGTTTTTTCTTTTCATATTTTAAATAGCTACTAGCTTCAGGAGTCTCTTACTCAAATATAAATACTTCTAGAAGAAGACAAAAGTAAACAAGACAGCACAAACAAATTAAGCACATTTTTATATGCATAATACAACCTGATGAAAGATGGGACCAACACAAAATAGTGGTGTAGAGCCAGGTATTAAGTGCACAGAGAACCTATGTACTGAAAGGTACCAGGACAGACAGTAAAGTGAAAACAGTGTGTCAAAAACATAGTGGAGAGTATTCTGTGAACAAAAACCTAATTCATAATTTTTCATTTAGAATTATGGGCTTCTTTTTTCATTCTTTTCTCTTATTCTTTTTCTTTTCCTTCTTTCTTTTCCCTTACCCTCCACTTCTTTCCTTATAGACCTTTTCTTCCTATTTCACATTATCTATTATACCTAAGGGTGGAGTGGAAGAGAGAAAAGAACAGGAAAAATAAGTATCAAAATATATCATATACAGGTTCAAACCCCCAATAATGAAAGTCATCATAATGTATACCCAAAAGGTACCAAATAAACTTAAAGAATAAAACAAAGAACTAGAGGATCTATTTATTTTTTATTTATCCATTCAGCCCAAGTGTAATCTATACCTGACTTTGGGATCTATCTCAGAAATAACCTTTTTGACATTTAACATAAGGAGGAAGAGGTGGTAACAGTGGAGGAGTACATAAATGTCTCCTCTCTTTCATTCTCTGAATAGCCTTATACATGATTCTTAGTTTATTGTCCTTTAAGCATTTTCTCATTCCAACACCAGATCTAGGAGATTTACAAATCACATAAGTGACTAACATTTCAGCATATATTCCAATGCAGTGAACATTTCCAGGCAGTGGGCAAGGAATGAACCCAAAAAATCAGCAACAACAGAGATTCAGAAATGAGAAAAAAATTCAAAAACCCATATATGAAGATCATCACCACAGGGGAACCCAGGAAAAAAGGAAATGGAGCAAACTGAAGCTCAATCACTAGGACTCTCTGAGCAGGTAAGAAAAAAGGATCTAGTAAAATGGAAATAAATAATTTCTGAGATAAAAGCAGAGATGTTAACCATAATGAAGGATATGATTAATAATGGCAAAGAAGAGATTGGGAACAAGATAGAAGCTCAGTTTATAAAAGCAATGGTATCTGTTAAACAGTTTCAAACAGATTTCCAGGAGATTAAAATGCCAGTGAATGTTTGAAAAACATGATGGATGGATATGACAACAGAATATCAGACCTGGAAGACACGAGTGCAGCCAGTGAATGGGAAAGGAATAATTTATGGAAAATGGCAAGGGACCATGAGAAGTCAATCCAGCGACTTCTAGATAATACAAAGACAAATAATAGAAGATTGATTGCAGTTAGTAAGGAAGCAGGGGACAATGAACCGCTAATAGATATATGGCAGAAAACTTCACAGGAGAAGGAAAACAATTTGACATACAGATAAGTGAGGTATTTGGGACTCCAAGGGGCTATGATATAAAAAAAAACTATAGCTAGGCATATAATTATCACTATTCCAGATATCCAACAGGAGAATGAAATATTAAAAGCAGTCCGAGAAAAGAAACAAACCACATACAAAGGAAAACCCATCAGAATCACAACAAGCTTTTCAATATAAATACTCAAACTAAGGGGAGCCTGGAGTGAAGTATTTCAAACTTTAAAGGAAAACAACCTCCAGCCAAGATTGATCTATCCCATAAAACTATCTTTCATAACTGTTGGGGAAATAAGGTACTTCCATGACAAAGAACACCTAAAAATCTTTGCAAATACAAAACCTGGATTCCCAAAAGTTCTAAAAACTATGTTAGAAAAAGACAATAATTGTCACAATCCTATGAGGCTCAGCAGAGCGAAGTCATTAGGCAAGTCAAGAAACTGAATAGGAAGGGGGAAAAGCAAAGAGTAAAAACTCCAAGAACAAGAAAATATGACAGGGCTAAATCAGTACATATCATTCATAACCATTAATGTCAACGGCCCTCATTAAAAGACACAGACTGGCAGAATGGATTAAGAAACAAGACCCTACAATATACTACATCCAAGAAACACACTTAATTCAGAAAGAAATACATAAACTGAAAATTAATGGATGGAAAACAGTTCTTCATGTGAAATGTAACTGCAGAAAAGCAGGAGTGGCTATCCTATTTACAGACAAAATAGATTTCAAACCAAAACTGACTAAGAGAGATAAAGAAGGACACTACTATCCCCACATAGGAAACAATCCAAGAGAAAGACATGACATTCATAAATATTTTTTCACTGAATTCTAGTACACTCAACATATAAAACAAATATTAAAGGATATGAAAAGCCAGATAAGCACTAATACAATAGTAGTAGGTTATTTCAATACCCTATTGCCACAAATATATAGATTGACTAGACAAAAAATCAGTAATGAGATATTTGAACTGAACCAAACTTTTGAATGAATGGACTTAATAGATGTCTACAGAGTATTTTACCTCACAAAGTCAGAAATACATTTTCAGCTGTTCATGGGTAATTCTCCAAAATAGAGCACATACTAGTTCATAGAGCATATTTAAATAAATGAAAGGAATTGAAGTTATCTCCTGTATACTGTCAGACAATATCATCTTGAAATTGGAGCTCAATAGTAAAAGAAATTCCAAGATCATCAAAAGAACATGGAAACTGAACAACCTTCTGTTGAAAAACCATTGGATCACAGAAGGAATTAAACAGTTTTTACAGTCAAATGATAATTCCAGTACAACATATAGGAATTTATAAGACACAATGAAAGCAGTTTTACAAGGGAAATTCATAGCAGTGCGTGCCCACAACAGGAAAACAGAGTGAGCTCAAATAACCTAATGCTGAACCTCCAGCTACTAGAAAAAGAGGAGCAAGACAACTCAAAGCTCATACTAGAGAGAAAATTATAAAGATTAGAGCAGAAATCAATGCAATAGAGCTAAGAAAATAATACAAAAATCAATGAATGAAAGAGTTGGTTCTTTAAAAGGCTACACAGAATTGACAAACCCTTAGCCAACCTCATCAAACAAGTTAAGGAAAAGGCTCAGATCTATGTAATCAGGAATGAAAAGGGGGAAATCACCCCAGATCTAGAAGAAATCCAGAGGATAATAAACACCTACTTTAAAAATCTATACTCCCACAGGATGGAAAACACAGAAGAAATATATTCCTAAACACATATGAACTTCCAAAACTAAATAAAGTAGATATAAAAATGCTGAACACCATAGTATCAATCTGTGAAACTGCAAATGTAACTAAAACTTACCAATAAAGAAAATTTCTGGTCCTTATGGCTTTACTGTTAAATTCTTCAAAACTTTTCAGGAAGAGTCAGTGCCACTACTTCTCAAACTCTTTAATGAAATTGAAAAGGAAGCCAAATCTATTCCTAGAAGCAACCATTACCTTGATTCTAAAAGCAGAGAAAGAAACAACCAAAAAAGAGAACTGTAGGCCAATCTCCCTGAACATAGATTTAAAAAATCCTCAATAAGATACTGTCAAACAGAATACAGAGAATCACCAAGAATATCATACAACTTGACCAAGTTGGATTCATCCCACAGATGCAAGGATGGTTCAGCATATGCAAATCAATAAATGTAATACATTATATTAACAGACTCAAGGACAAAACCATATGGTCATTTCAATAGATGCAGAAAAAGCATTTGACAAAAACCACCACTCATTTATGATCAAAACCCTACAGAAAATTGGAATAGATGGATTTTATCTCAGGCAAATAAAAACTATTTATGAGATACTAACAACCAGCATCATATTAAATGGTCAAAAACTGAAATCTTTCACACTAAGATTAGGAACAAGGCAAGGATGTCCACTATCACCACTCCTATTCAATACAGTGCTGGAAAGAGTAGCCACAGCAATTAGGCAAGTGAAAGAAATAAAAGGAATAAAGATAGGAAAGGAAAAAATTACACTGTCAATGTTTGCAGATGGCATGATACTCTAAATACAGGATCCTTAAAACTCAACGTAACAACTTCTAGACTTAATTGCCAAATTTAGCAGGGTAATTGGATACAAGGTCAACACTCAAAAATCAATAGCCTTTGTATACACAAACAACAAACGCAGGGAGAGAGAAATTGGGGAACCAATTCTTTTCACAATAGCATCCAATAAAATGAAATATCTAGGAATGAATCTAACAAAGGAGGTGAAAGATCTCTACTCTGAAAACTACAGCACTCTGAAAAGGGAGATCAAAGAGGATTTCAGAAAATGAAAAGACATCCCTTGTTCATGGGTAAGAAGAATCGATATCGTCAAAATAGCCATACTGCCAAAACTACTATATACATTCAGTGCAATCCAGATTGGAATCCCAACAGCATATTTCATAGAGCTAGAGAAAATAATCCAAAAATTCATCTGGAACCACCTTTTTACCTTTTCTAGCTTTTAATTATAAATGATATGTAAATGTGCTCCAGTGATTAGAATGGAGGAGGCACATTATTTGAACTATCACAGTGGACTGAATCAAAGACTACTCTCCAGGATGCACTTCTTGAGAGTGTCATTTTTGAGTTTAACATATTTTGTAACCTGAATATCCTGAAAACTTGCCAAGTTATCTTGCCCTCATTCATTTTCAAAACTTAATCCTTTAACCTGTATTTTAATATTTTATTACTAACAGCAAGAAGAAATTTATCCCTTCACCAACATGCTTGGGATCTCCTCAGTTAAGTAATCAAGATCATTGCATAGCTTCTTTTCCCAAAAAACTGCAAGGCTCAATTCTCCTAAGCTTTCTGTCCCTTTATATCAAGGCTCCTGCCTTCAGTTTCCAGAGATACATTCCCCATTTTCTTCGAAGCCATCGCCACCAATGAGCTGTGTGACTGATAGTGCATCTCTGTGCCCCCTAGACTGGATAGTGTTTCATAGTGTGCTCATCACTTCTGAGCCTTAACATCCACACTTCTAACACTCTTTTCAGGACAACAGTGTGCCTGTCAAAATTTTTCTATCTTCTATCCAGTCCTAAACCATTTCCACATTCCCAGGTATTTGTTATGGCCTCATCATTGTTAGAAGTGGCATATGTTCCCACTACTGTAACTAATGATAACTGACTTTCATAACTTATGCTGAAGTCAGAATTGATTTCTTGCAGTTCTTGGGGCCAGAATTCCACTGGACTAAGCCTACCTGTGGTGTAAGCCATACTCTTTTTGAGTTCTTTACTGGATAATCTGCCTATCCATTTTTGGCATCTAAAGCTTGCTTTAGTTCACTCATAATCCTATTCGCTACCTTAAAAATGAGTAGTATAGGATCTCCTAATCTCTATTGATATTTCTGACTCTCAGTAATATGGGCACATAATTACATGGGCCCACATGAAATATCCAAGATTACCTCCCCATTTCAAGATCTTTGAGCCAAATCCATGCAATCAGGAATGAAAAGGTGAAAATAATCACAGATCCAGAAGAAATTCAGAGAATAATAAACACCTACTTTCAGAATTTGTACTCTGTTAAGATGGAAAACACAGAAAAATGGAAAGATTCCTGGAAACATATGAATTTCCAAAGCTAAACAAAGAAGGTAAGATAAAACTGAACACTCCATTAACAGTATGTGAAATTGAAAATATAATTAAAAACCCACTGACAAAGAAAAGTCCTTGTTCTGATGGTTTTCTGCTGAATTTTACAACTTTTTGAGAAGAGTTAATGCCACTACTTCTCAAACTCTTTAATGAATTCAAAAGGGAAGCAATACTCCCAAATTAATTCCTGGGGGGAATATTATATTGATTTCAGAAGCAGAGAAAGACCCAACCAAAACAGAGAAATACAGGCCAATCTCCCTTGTGAACAAAGATGCAAAAATCCTCAATACTGGCAAACAGAATACAGAGGATTATCAAGAAAATCACACATCCTGACCAAGTTGAATTCATCCCAGGGATGCAAGGATGTTCAACATAAGTAAATAAATAAATGTAATACACTATATGAACAGACTCAAGGACAGAAACCATATGTCATCTCAATAGATGCAGAAAAAGCATTTGCCACTATCCAACATCCATTCTTGATTAAAACCCACTGAAAACTGAAAAAAATGGTCTTTATCTCAAATTGATAAAAACTATGAAAATCCAACAGCAAGCATCATAATCAAAACTGAAACCTTTCATGCTAAGATCAGGAACAAGACAAGGATGTTCATTATCACAACTCCTGTTCAAAAGTGCTGGAAATAGCCACACTAGTTAGGCTAGAGAAAGAAATAAAAGGAATAAAGATGGGTAAGGAAGATTATATGAACAAAACCTCAGCAGCACAGGAACTAGCAGAAAGAACAAACAATTGGGATCTCATGTTACTAAAAAGCTTCTGCACAGCAAAAGAAACCATCAACAGAGCAAAAAGACAACCTACAATATTGGAAAAAATTTGTTAACTGTCTCTCAGATGAAGGACTACTATATAGAGTATATAAAGAATTTTTAAAAATCGGCCTCCCTAATTTAAAGATACAATTCAAAAACGGGCCTCTGAAATGAACAGACATATTTCAGATGAAGACCTAAAGGCAGCAAAGAAACATGTGAAGAAATGTTCAATATTGCTGGTCATTCGAGATTCCATGACACAGGGGTTCCATCTCACTTCACAAAGAATGGCTGCTGTGATGAAACCAACGAACAGCAAATGCTGACAGGGCTGTGAGGAGAACGGAACTCTCTATTCTTGGTGGGAATATAGAGTGGTGCAACCCCTAGAAGATCAGTGTGGAGATCTCTTTAAAAACTAGCATTACAGGTTCTACTTGACCCTGTTACTCCTGTGCTAGGTATATACATGGGAGAATTGCAAGAATCATACCACATATCACATGTGCACCAATGTTCGTAACAGCTGAATTTATGATAGTTAAATCTTGGGAACAGCCCAAATGCCCATCAACAGGAGACTGGGTGAAGAAGAGTTTTAAAAAATAAATTGGACACTATTACTCTGTCATAAAGAATGATAAACCTGAGTCATTTATACTCAAATGGCTGTATCTTGAGTACATACTCATAAGTGAAATAAAGTAGGATGCAGGTTGTAAATACTATATTTTTTCTCTAGTGTGAAAACTGAAGGTGTAAATGAATGCCAAAATGTATGGTAGGGAATGTGAAATAGGAAGAAAATGTTCAAAAGGGAAAGAGGATAAGGGAAAGTAAAGAAAAAATTTGATGGTGATAAAAGGGAATCAAAATTTATACATAGAGTAGGTTAGGATTTAGGGAGGACAGGGGAATGGAAAAAATGAGAATCAAAATGTATCATATGCAGGTATACATTCTCAGTTTTGAGTATGATCATAATTTAGGTATAAAATGTACCATTAAAATCCATTAAAAATATAGATCCTTGAGCCAATTCCTTCTTTAAAATTATTTGTAACATGCAATGTATTCCCAGGTTGAGTAGTACAGAATGTGGACATCTTGAGTACTATTTTTTAGTCTATCACAATAGACCTCTCTGATTCTCTTTCTGAAATTTCCAGCTCTGCTCAGCAAGTTTTATCTCAGTCCACACCAGCTTGTGTAATTGTCTAAACATGTACATTTAGTGTGATTTAGATAAGACAAGTGCAGCAGACCAGAAAGCAGCTGACAGAGGACAGATTCTTTCCTTTAGTCCTCAGTCTTGTAAGGAGCACTGCCTCGCTCCATGGGCCACTTGGAGAAGCTGTAGAGCAGGTCGTAGGTAGAGGTAGACAGGACTGTAGGCAGAAGAAGTACTGTGGCTTCTGTGGAAAGGAATGAATGGAATGGAGTGTTTAAAAATATTTAGATGTGCTAGTCCGCATAAATTCAGAAGGCTTTTTATGCCTAGAGAAAGTTCTTATTTGTTTAGGACCTGCCCCTGTGGCAGGTGGATAATGGCCCAGATTGTGAGAGCCTAATAAAGGAAGTTATAAAGGGTTTGGAATCTACTATTAGTTCATTTGCACTTAAAAGGAACATTTCAGAGTGAGTTGTGGACTACCTGTAAGATTTCAACAACCTCGTTAAGGTAGTCCTTCAAGGGCTAGCATGTCATCAGAATGTAGAAAGTGAAATACATGAATGAATACATTAAGGCCAACAGCTACTGAAACTAACGGTGCCAGTTTCCTAGCATTTACAGAATAGCCATTTTCAGGGTTGGGTTGCACTAACTAGTGCACTAATTCGAAAGCATACTCATCCACTCAGTCACCTTTGACTTCATCATATGTCCCTCTGACACTATAAGGAAAGAGGGGGAAAGCCTCAAAACATGGATGATACTATGTGACAAATTACTAGTAGATATTGATAATTTTAAACAATTGTAAAAATATTATTTATGAATCTGACTTTATACATGAGTCATTTGGCAATAACTTGGTCATGAAACACAAACCTTTCTACTCCAAATAATTTACAGTGACATGTATGATACAAACCAATTAGGGAGGAAAATAAACTCTAATATCCCTTAGTAAGGAAAAGTATCTTTCAGGTCCAAGGGAAAACATATATAAATATTTTTTAGAGTGTGTCTAAAATTAGAGCTTCAGAGAAATATGACATTTGCCAAATCTGCAAGAAGCTGTATTATTTTAAGAGAAGTTACTGATGTTTATGAAACTGGTGAGCTGTCAAATGTACTTACGCTTGGGTATGAAAAGTTCTGTTTGTAAGATATTTCATAACACAGGCAAGCACATAAATGGTGATTTTGTTTGGATTGAAAATAAAAATGAGCACCGGTCTCTGAGGGAGATTTTCATCAAATGAAAATAAGTTGCTTTTGGCATTTTGGAGGTAGAAAGTAAAATGTGGCAACGACAGGGTGTGGTTTCCGTTCCCTAGCCCTATGTTTCTCTGTACATTTGTAAATTCTTTAAAAACTCATCAATAACTTCATACATTGTGGATTTTCCATCTCCTATATATTTAGATTTTGTGTATTTAATATTTATATAATAGATTGTATTTGTTCTATGCCAATTTTTTGAAAGGCACGAAATTGAAAGCACTCTTAGTCTTTATTATCACCTAGACCTTCTCTGGAGTTGTCTTATCTATCCTCTTTGGATACACTAGTCACTCTCATCTTCCCTGAGTTCTTTCTCTCTCTTCTCTACTTCCTTTTTTCTGTAGCCTTTCCTTTTCTTCTTGCTTTTACTCCCTAATTCATCCCTTTCCCCCTTCCATGGTCTTTTTCTTCTATGTTCTGTTTTTCCATTACAAAATAAGATGCTTATGATGTCGAGATTTTGCCACAGTTGTGTGACAAGTGAGTTGAGAAAACATTCACTCTTCAAAGGCAAGAATGCAGGAAAAGGAGTGTTAAGGGCTTGATTTCATCAAGACCTTACGGAATTCCTTAGATTGGCAGATTATTACTTTGTGAAATGATAACTGATGGTATCAGAAGAGAAAGAAAGGAGCATGATGCAGAGCATGTCTATTTTATGTCAGGAAGAGGTTTGTGGGCAGTATGAGAGAAGAAAGCGAGTCTGAATTTACCATTGACTCCTGATGTTTTATACATACACTCTCATTTCAGGAACCAACTCAAACATCAAACCACTCTTTACTTACTTATTTATTTGTTTTTGTTTTTATATACAGTATTATGAAATCATCAGCTGTATTAGCTGTTAATGTAATAAAACAGCCAAGACAATCAGCAGAAAGAGGAAAGGTTTACATTGACTCCATTTTGAAAGTTTCCAGTCCTTAATTGGCTGGCCTCATTGCTGGTGGGGGCTGCATGTGGTATCTCATGCTGGTGAGAGCACAAGTGCAGTGAAACATAGTCATTACACTGACTCAGAGATCACCGACTAAAGTCTCTACAACCTTTCCCCAGCACCAGTGGGGGACTTAATCCTTAATGTATGGGATGCAAATGATGTTCCAGATTAGAACTAGGGCATTTCTGTAGTAATGTCCACTCTCACTCTCCATGTCTGTTGCCTTCTTAGTAAAGTGGAGTCAGTAGATTTCACTCACTGGGTTAAAATGATTATTGTCACCTCAGTTGCTGTAGGACTTTGGTTCAAGGACATTATGCGTATTTACTGAACTCTGTTGCACTCCTACAAAAATCAGAGGATCACGGTTATGAACTGTCTATTTACTTCGTGGCAGAGAAAATATTTCATGTGCAAGTGCACAATTTTACATGGAATAAATCAATTATGAATGGTCATGTGATTCCAACTTTGAAGAAGTTCAGTGATTATAATATGGGTGCTATGGAATTAGGCAATGTGTACTCAGGTTTCGTCCAGCATATATCATCTTAGGCTACAAGTCTCCTACCTTACTTTTCTGATATCTATGTTTCGGGCACCTAAAAGGTGAGACACAAAGGAAAAAAATGAACCAGCAACAATGTACCACAAGGGGGTCACTGCCACATAACAGGTGCTAACACAGGGCATCTCAGGCAATAGGGAGGGAGTTTAAAAAGAAAACAGCTATAGAAAAGATCCGGTAATTATCTATCTGTGATCTATTGATTTCACTTATTAGTATATCCTCCAGGTGTCTCCATTTGCACCTAAATGGATCGATCTTGTCATTCTTTATGGCAGAGTAATACTCCATTTTATAAAAAAAACCACATCTTCTTTATCCACTCTCCAGTTGATGGACATTTGGGTTGTTTCCAAGATTGAGCTATCACGAACTGAGCTGCTATGAACAATGGTGTACTTCTGTCTCTCCAGTGTGAGTTTTAAAATTCTTTTGGGTATATTCCTAGCAGGGGAATGTGATGAGGGGAAGGAATAAATATGATACAGAAAGAAAATAAAAGAGCATGTATAAAGGGGGTGAGGTGGTGTGGGTGGGTAGGGATATGGGTAAAAATGAGAATTAACTTGTGTCATATACTGGTACAAATTCCCCAATGTTATACGTGATTTTGAGATGTATATAAATTGTACCAATAAAGAATTCAATTTATAAAAAAAAACAGCTATAGAAAAGAAAAACAGCTATGGAATTGGAAGTTATAAATAAACTCTACGGAACCCTTTGTATAAAGATGAGGCGTCCAGCATCCCGGGAAGGACAGTGATGTTCCCAATGACCGCTAGGGAGTTAGAGATCGAGTCATGACTGTAACCCAAATAAACTGACTCTCAAGCCTCTTTTACCACATTTTGCTGATTGTTTTACTATATATGTGCTATTCATTTGTTCTAATATTCATTGAGTAATTATTCTTTTTTTTTTTTTTTTTGAGACAGGGTCTCACTTTGTAGTTCAGGCTGGCTCTGAGCTCACTATGTAGCCCAGGCAAGCCTCGAACTCAGCGATCCTCCTGCCCCTGCCTCCCGAGTGCTGGGATGACAGGCGTGAGCCTCCATGCCCGGCACTGTGGTATGTGGTACTCATTGCTGGTGGGCAGGAGTCACCACGCCCAGCATTGTATGTGGTTACCGGGATCGAACTCAGGACCTTGTGCTTGCGAGGTAGGCGCTGGAACCACTGAGCTAACCTCCCGGCTCTGAGTAATAATTCTTAACCAGGTAAATTGTTCCTACCTATTGGAAATTTGCAGTCAAAACAAGGATACACACTAGAAATAAAACCACTTTTCATGTCATCATTGAAGAAAGCACTGAAAGAACTTAATTATGACACTAAAGGAGAGATTCAGAGAGGGGATCTATATAGACTGATGAAGATCTCTCTGGAAGGTGTCCATTCTGTGTTCTCAGTGGAGATAAAGGGTTTCTAAGTAAATAATGAGATGCAGAATATTTCTACCATAGGATACAGCATGTACAGAGAGTCAGAACCGAAAGAATGCATGGTGGTGTCAGAAACTAGAGGATATTTTCTATGATGGGAAAGTAGTTAGTAAGGGTATAATGAGGTGCAATAAGCCTGAGTATTCTCACAGAAACCCTAACAGTGCTTAATTTGCAAGAGTTAAGACATTCATATTTATTGCACAATTCAGCAAAAAGCTGGTTATGGGTTAAGAAAAGGATGATATAGTCAATAGAAGTGTGTGTTTCTAAGGGAAATGGACATATTGAAACATAAAATATATGCATTAAAATATACCAGTTTTATTGTGTAGCCAGTATTATTTTTATCATGCCATCAGACAAATGCAGACACATAATATTTCTATTACCCCAGTAAGTTACACTGAGTCATATTACACTCAGTTCTGCCATACCAACACTTTTATTTTTCATTTAATTTTGAAAAACATTTATATTTGGGCCAGAGATTTAGCTCAGTGGTTCCGGTGCCTGCCTCGCAAGCGCAAGGTCCTGAGTTCAATCCCCGGTAACCACATACAATGCTGGGTGTGGAGACTCACGCCCACCAGCCATCAATACCACATACCACAGTGCCGGGTGTGGTGGCTCACGCCTGTCATCCCAGCACTCGGGAGGCAGAGGCAGGAGGATTGCTGAGTTCATGGCGGCTTGCCTGGGCTACATAGTGAGCTCAGGGCCAGCCTGAACTACAAAGCGAGACCCTGTCTCAAAAAAAAAAAATTATATTTGCTTTTCTTTCAGGATTTAAAATACATTATCTTATTATCTACTTATCATTCATAAAATTAAACATTGTCTTTCATAGTCTTCTGTATATAATTTTTTCACACTTACATTTTTTTTATTTAATGACCTGAACTTTGCCTATGATGTATTAGTTGTTGATTGATGTATCTGGCTTGGTGTGTTTGATTCTTTCATCTGTGGGTTGATATCTTTCATTATTTCTGTATAAGTACTGCTAATATAATATCTCTTCAAATGTTTTGTCTGGCTGTTACTACTCTTATATATGTGCCAGCTAATGTCATGTTCTATAGGAACCTTACAGTATATGATTTGGTTAAGGTTCTCTAGACCAACAGATTCAATATAATGTAATTCTTACAATAATAATTCTTATAACAGGACCTATGCAGTTTTAGAGGGGATTTATAAAGTAGGCTTACAGAGTCAGAAGTATCCCAAGGTCAACTGCTAGATCAGAGATGGAAAATTCCAACATGGTCACCTGTGTGCTGGAAAGAGAAACAGTCCAATAGCTTTGGAAGTAAAGTCTTGGAAGCTCAGTCTAAGGCTGAAGAGTCTGCTTAGGAAGGTGCATAGGCTGTGCTCACAGCCTGAAGAACCAGTGTCCAAAGTGTATGGTGAAGAGAAGACAAGGGAAGACTTCTTTCTTCTTTCCTTTTTTCTTCCATCCAGGCTACATCTGGGGTAGACATTCCCCTGCGTTTACAGCCTATATGTGCATTGTCCACTCACCTAGAACATGCTAAACTTGTCAGAAACTCTCGCTCAAATCAAGGTACCACATCACAGTTAGCAATAACATGTGTGAAGACCTTCTTTGTTGGATATATTCTACTGCCGTGATGGACTCATGATACTTTAATTTATTGTGTTAACTTTTCTAGAAATAAATTCTGTATTATAAATATTCTTTTTGTTTTTAAATTTATCAGAAGTTGATCAGTCCTCCCATCTGCTTAGAAAGGGGGTTGTGAGGGCTAAAAAAAGACAACAGATATAACTTCCTACTATGTAGAGAGCTGGGAGATCAGTGAATCAGAGTGGGAAAAGACCAAGACCAAGAACTAAGAGCTAGCCACTATTTATTTGGTACACGTGATAATCAAAGAGAGTATCAGCTGACTTGGAGGGTTACAATAATCCATATTGATGAGGATTTTTGGTTTGGAAAATTTTATGCTGATGGAGACATGAGATGGGGAATGTATTCTTACAACAGTAGGTGGGAAAGATAGCAAGTTAATTAGGAATCTGTCCCTTCCCCAGGTGAATACTTTTTTTTTTTTTTTTTTGCTTTTTGAGACAGGGTCTCGCTTTGTAGTTCAGGCTGGCCCTGAGCTCACTGTGGTGCCCAGGTAAGTCGCTGCGAACTCAGCAATCCTCCTGTCTCTGCCTCCCAAGTGCTGGGATTACAGGCGTGAGCCACCATGTCCGGCATTGTAGTACGTGGTGTTGATTGTTGGTGGGCGTGTCTCCACGCCCAGCATTATATGTGGTTACTGGGGATCGAACTCAGGACCTTGCACTTGCGAGGCAGGCGCCGGAACCACTGAGCTAACCCTCCGGCCCAAATCCTTTTTTTTTTTAATTTTTTTTTTTATTACTACTCAGTTCTCAAAGAACTAGAATGTCTTCAGCTGGTATAATCTTGCCTTTAAGTATCAAAGAAACACAGGACCATCAATGTTTCAACCTGTGACCAAAGGCAAAATGGACTTATGTTTCCATATGCCATATCCTGCTTGCGAGGAAGAAGATATTGGGCCTCAGACAGCCCTAACGATAATTATGAAATGATGGTCCATCTCTCGGTTTTTCTATCATCTATCATTTATTTTGATTTTTAAGTTATTTATTCTTTAGATGTCTCAAATAGGAGAAATCATGCGAGGTGTAAACTCTGTGTATGATTTATTTAATTAACATTGACATTGATTCGATTTTCCTATAAATGACTCAACTATATTCTTCCTTGCGGCTGAGTAGTAGTCCATGGTGTACACATGCCACATATTTTTTAATCCATTCACCTACTAATGATCATATAGACCATTTTATCTGTTGTGTAGTGTGCCACTATAAACATAAGAATGCATGTACAACTGTAGCACAATGTCTAATTTTTTGAGGAAGATACCCAAAAGAAATAAAGCTAGTTCAAATGGAATTTCTATTTTTACTTTTTTGAGGGATCTCCATAGTGTTCCCATAGTGATTGTACTGGTAGACATTCCCACCAACTCTACATAAGGGTTCCTATATTGTATCAACTTCAGCAGCATTTGTTTTGCATGCTTATTTTTCTTTTTCTTTTTCTTTTTTTTTTTTGAGACACGGTCTCACTTTGTAGTTTAGGCTGGCCCTGAGCTCAGTATGTAGCTCAGGCAAACCTCCAACTCAGCAATCCTCCTGTCTCTGTCTACTGAGTGCTGGGATTAGAGGCGTGAGCCACCACGCCTGGTACTGTGGTATGCGGTATTGATTGCTGGTGGGTGAGTCACCACGCCCAGCATCGTATGTGGTTACCGGGGATCAAACTCAGGATCTTGTGCTTGTGAGGCAGGTGCTGGAACCACTGAACTAAATCTCCAGCCCTGCATGCTTGTTTTTAACTCTTGATGTTTTCCCCTCTTTCTGAAGTAAGATGTAATCTCAGTGTTGCTTTGACTGGCATTTCTCAAATGATCAAAAATGCTGTGCAGATTTTTATGCATTTATTGGTCCTTTGCATTTCTACTCCTGAGAAGTGTCTTCATATCAATTGTCCGGTTTTCTAGGTCTTTTTTTTTTTTGATGAATGAGGAATAAATTTCAATTTTTTATGTACTCGGCATATCTTTTGAGAATTTGCTGGTAAAATTTTTTCTGTATGTTGTTTCTTCACTTGTTTTGGTTGTTTCCTTTACTGTGCAGGTTCTTAATTTGGTGCAATTCCATATGTTGACTCTTAGTGTTATTTCTTGTGCAGTTGGGTTTTATTCTCAAATTCCTTGCCTATGCCTATGCCTTCAAGAGTTTTATATAGTTTATCTTCCAGCAGATTGGGTGTTTCTGTTTTCGTATCTAGGTCTTTGATCCATTTTCTTTGACTATAGTACAGAGTAAGATATATTTGTCTGGATCCATTCTCCTGTGTGATGATAGCCAGCTTTCCCAGCATCATTTTTTTAAAAGAGGCCATTAAATTATAGTATATCTTATTAGTCTGTTTGTTAAAAATCCAATGTTAAAGGTGCCTGGGGCTGTTTCTGCATCTTCAGTTCTATTCCATTGATAATATTTAATAATTTCCTTCTGTCAAGCAGATGCAAGGAGACGATGGCCTTTTGGTTTCCTTCCTGAACTGAGCTATTATGGGGTGGTCATAGCTATAACTGATCTAGTTTTGGTTTCATATAAAAATGAACTTCTTTTTCTTTCCTCTTTTTGCCAAACTCACCTTCTCATGGTAATGTAAGGAGGTTTATTGCTTTACCAGTATAGTGTAGTTTTCTTCACTTTTCCTCTGTATTTAGCTCTAGTAAAGATATTTAACTGGGAGAATTGGAAGAATTTCTATTTGCTTTCAAGGGTTAAGTTTATTGTAGTTTACTCAGAAAAGTTCCTGTAGATAAAATTGTCATATTTTAGTAGATATGAGCTTGTTTATATTTGTTATTCAAATTTATTGTGATGCATCTTATAATATTTAATCTTTTCTTAGTCTCTCTTCAATCACATTGTGGCCTATGGCAAAATTGCTATTTAGCTTGCACACTTGCTGGCTGGGTCAACCCTGATATAACAGTTTTCCTTATTCAAATATAAAGATCTTGTGCTTCTCTGGAATTGTGTTTGTTTGGTTATATTATTATTATTATTATTATTATTATTATTATTATTATTATTATTATTATTATTTTTGAAACAGGGTCTTGCTTTGTAGTTCAGGCTGGGCCAGAGCTCACTATGTAGACCACGCAAGCCTCAAACTCAGCAATTCTCCTGCCTCTGCCTCCTGAGTGCTGGGATTATAGGCATGAGCCACCATGCCTGTCTGTTTGGTTATTTTAAAGGTGATCTAGTGTTATGACTTGTGTTTAGATGTCCTCCTAAAGCCTGATGTGTGCAGAGATGGGGCATTTTGGAACCGGCTAGTTTTAGTCTGTTGGATAGTAGGATAAAGTATGTGTCCTAAATCAGCATTGTTATGGGTGTGGCTGAATGGATATAGTAAAAAACAGAAGCTTTACCCTGAGTGTGGCTGACACCTCCCAAAAGGTTTGTATCCTGGATGGGATGAAAGGAAAAGACGGATTCGCTGGCACTGCTGCCTCACTTTTTGTCTACCCTATTATAAATTGCTTTTCCTTTGCTATGCCCCTCTGCCATGCCACTGTGCCTTGGAACAAGCTGATTTAGACTGAGACCTCTACAAACTGAGTCAAAATAGACCTTTCCTCCATTAACTTGTAGGTCTTGTGTATTTTATTTTAGCCATGAGAAAGTAACTAAGACAATTAGTGTTTGATGGTTTTAAGTAGCACTGAAATCTTTACAAGGTAGCATAAACACATATAAGATTATTTTTTAGCAATCTTCTCCAAGTAAATTAGAAACCAAATATAGGTTCAAAACATCACTTTATATTTAACAGCACACAAATAATGAATTGGAATAAAAATGAACAAGAATGCAATCAGGTAAAGCAGCTAGGCAACTAGGGGAACATCTAAATGAGAAATGATTGATTCTGGGTGTGTTTGTGACTGTAAAAGTATGAACACAAGAGACACTGGAAAATTTAAGTTATATTTTGGAAGTAAAATTGACAGTATATTAGGATAGATTAAAGGGGTAGGATAACAAGGAAAAAAGCAGGATCAAAATTTACTTCCTATATCATAATATCAACTGATTTGATGACAGCTGTCTTCTGAGATAAGAAATACTGAAAGAGAAACACCATGAATGGAGGAAAAAGGAGTCCAAAAGAGCTCAAGCTGGGAGCCCAGAGGCAGGAGGCTGCCAAGCAGACGGTCTGGTTAGGAGGAGATATCTAAACTGGCAGCATGATTTTGGAGTCATTCATGTATGAGATTACTTTGGAAGAAGTTAGGTTATGGAAATGGGGCTGGTGTGGCTAGCCTCCAGAAAGCATCTTACATAGC
The DNA here is from genome assembly GCA_004025085.1 of Thryonomys swinderianus. Taxonomy (NCBI): domain Eukaryota; kingdom Metazoa; phylum Chordata; class Mammalia; order Rodentia; family Thryonomyidae; genus Thryonomys; species Thryonomys swinderianus. The sequence continues at coordinate 24,127 of PVIC010025150.1, forward strand.
TCAAAGCACTTCCTCAGACAAGCTGGTAGTGCCTAAACTGTCTCAAGCACAATGTCTAGTTCTGTATTTTACATCAATTTTGTATTGATATTGTGTCTTAGTCTGAGTTTGGGGGTATTGATTCAGGATGAGGAATTACTGAATCTCTTGGACTTCTAAGACAAGACAGAGTATTGCAAAAATACAAAAATATTATTTACAATGTTAATCTGGCTGCTATGTTTAGGTGTTTATATAAAACCTAAAACTCTCCCAGCTGAATATGTCCACAGTAGCTAAGAGTTCATAGGTTTTAATTGCATATGCATAAGTTTCTCATTTTCAGATCATCTAAAATTACCAATTCATGCTATGCAGTTATTATGATTTTTTTTGGTTTTGAGACAGGGTCTCGCTTTGTAATTCAGGCTGGCTCTCAGCTCACTATGTAGCCTAGGCAAGCCTTGAACTCAGCAATCCTCCTGTCTCTGCCTTCCGAGTGCTGGGATGACAGGCATGAGCCACCACGCCCGGCACTGGGTATGTGGTATTGATTGCTGGTGGGTGTGAGTCTCCATGCCCAGCATTGTATGTGGTTACCGGGGATCGAACTCAGAACCTTGTGCTTGTGAGGCAGGTGCCGGAACCACTGAGCTAACCCTCTGGCCCTGCAGTTATTATGATTTTAAAATTGTCAACTGAGTAATTACACTTTTGATTAACTTCTATTTCTTTGTATTACAATCTCATTGTTCGGCAGGGGTTTTAGCTCAGTGGTTCTGGTGCCTGCCTTGCAAATGCAAGGTCAAGAATTTGATCCTCAGTACCAATAAAACAAAAACAAAAACATCATTGTTTTCAAATGGATATGGTGGTGCAAACTTGCAATCCCAGCACTCTGGGTGGTTAAAGCAATCTGGGTGGTTAAGGCCTGAGTTTCACAAGATTGAAAGTTGAAAGTTAACAGCAGCCTTTTGTCAAAATAAAACACAAAGAAAGGGCTAGAGCTGTGGTTCAGTACAAAAGCCCTGAGATCAAGTCCCAGAACTGTAAGGAAAAGAAAGGAAAGGAAAGCAAAGCAAAGGAAGAAAGAAAGAAAGGAAAAGAAGAGAGAGAAAGAAAAAGTGAAAGAGACAAACCAGGGACCTTATGCTTGCCAGGCAGATGCTGGAACCACTGAGCTAAATCCTTGGTCCTGCAAACTCCTTTTTTGTTGTGTCCTTGTTTTGTCTAAAATCAGATTAATGGTAGTTTCTTGGAATGATTTTGAAAAGACTGCTTTATTTTTTTGTTCTTTTTTTAAATTGAATTCTTTATTGGTACAATTTATATACATCTCAAAATCACATATAACATTGGGAAATTTGTACCAGTATATGCCACAAGTTAATTCTCATTTTTAC
>PVIC010025151.1:0-25500 GCA_004025085.1 Thryonomys swinderianus
TCAACTCTAATTCTTCAGTAAGAGTCCCAAGTAGATTAAATGTATGGAATAGTACCATTGACATTTGGTATTTGCATAGTGTATGATGGGAAACAAACTAACATTCAAGGAAGCTCTCTCATTTCAGTAATAATTAAAAACACAGATTCATTGTCATCATAATCAACATATGATGTATCAGTCAAACTTCCAAGTGCTATAACTGGAAAGTATAGCACAGATGTTTTTTAGTTACAACAAACATATTTTCATAATGATCTTTATCCAGATAACAGCCCAGAACAACATACTGTTTCAGCTAACAATCTAATATATCTTTTCCGCTGGTTTAGTAACAAATGCAGACATGATTCAAACGGAAAAGTTTGGCCCAATATTGTTATGTGAGCCAAATTTCATCATAATCAATATAACTTGAGTAAACAAATCTCCATCCAGAAAATAAAGCTCCTGTGCTATAATTATCCATTGTATTAAAATAAGAAATGTATAATCGCTTCTCGGCCTTTTGGCTAAGATCAAGTGTAAAATAAGAAATGTATTAAAGCTGAGGATCCTTGAGGCCACAGTTTGGCCACCTAAGATATGCTAGCCTTTTGGACTTTGACTTTGTTTTATTTCATCCATTGCCATTGTGTGAAATCCTGTATTCCTGTGATGCACTCACCACAAACCGCCTCTTAATACGAGTCTGGGGAACTTGGCCAACAGCTTTCTTCTCACTCTGACCCCTACTATTTCCGGGACTGACTTACTACTTGTTAGGGACCCTTTCAACAGCCTGCACTCTCAGTACCTTAACCACTTTGTATCCAGTGACCTCAGTTCATCGAATTCATTTGTAGGTCACAACTTGGATCCTGTGATCTCTCAGAAATTTCTTCATCTCTGAAATAAAAACCACAAAAATCATTTACTTCCCTTTCCAATCACAGCCACCTTTCCATTCACCTTTCCCACTCAACTACTCTGAAGTTCTTGCTTCTTATCAGAACCTTTAGCACACAGACTTCTGCTATCCTTTCATTTATTCTATCCTATGTCTGTATTCATTTATTCTATCCTATGTCTGTATGTCTATCCTATGTCTGTAATACATCTCTGCTCTAAATGCAAGATGGCTGTAACAGTGCCAGACGTATTCGTTGTACACTTCTAGATTCATTTTCTATGCTTGTCCATTTCCCATGTTCTTCAGTTTTCATATACTAAATAAGAGACAATTGAGGGTATTGCTGTAAAAGCTAATGGAAAATTTAAAAAAAAACCCTAAATCTGCTCTTTTACTTTCTTTCAGAATCTTATTTATTCCTTTCCCTCATTACATCCCCACACCAAATTTCCTATGGAAATTTCTCATTCTACAAAAGAGCATGTATATAGAGGGTGGGGAGGTGTGGGTGGGTGAAGATATGGGAAAAATCGAGAATTGACTGTGTCATATAGTGGTACAAATTCCCCAAAGTTATGTGTGATTGTGAGATGTATATAAATTGTACCAATAAAGAATTCAATTTTTAAAAACCCTAAATCTGGTGGAAAAATAATAGAACTAAGATATTTTTAAAGATGAAATTTAAAATGACAGAAAAATTTAAAAGGGTGGAAAGATGAAAAAAATAATTGAAATGTGTTATGTGCATGCACCAGTTATGTGCATGCACCAGTTCCTTACAGTGAATGTAATCATTATGTACTGTATCATGTGATAAAATTTTAAAAGTAACAGAGAGGAATATAAGCACCTTATGCTCTAGCAATACTGAAATTATAAATGTCATAATCAGAAATACTTAGAGGAAGAGAAGAAAACATGAGATAAAATAAATTTGCTGATACTTCACTGTTCACAATTAGGTGCAAAAGAATATAAAAGTCAACCAAATTAATTAGGGAAAATGTATTAATGTTTATTCATACAAATATAAAGCAATAAGAAAGATAGTGTTGCTGAATAAATAGGATGACTCATATATGTAAGGAAACAGCTAATTTACAGAACTAAATAAAAAGTTTAGAAACAAACTCCAGTACATACCAGAATTCATCAGAGTGTATAAAAGGGCATTCTAACCCCTGGGCAGAAGAAATCATCTAATAAATGGTATCAGAACAAACTGATAATATTCAGGGCCAAGTTCTTATACTGCACATCAGGATAAACTCCAAGAGAATCAAAGGGTTTAAAAATATGATTCTACGGGCCGGAGGGTTAGCTCAGTGTTTCCGGCGCCTGCCTCACAAGCGTAGGGTCCTGAGTTCGATCCCCGGTAACCACATAGAATGCTGGGCGTGGAGACACGCGCACCAACAATCAACACCGCATACCACAATGCCGGACTTGGTGGCTCACGCCTGTCATCCCAGCACTCGGGAGGCAGAGGCAGGCGGATTGCTGAGTTCGCAGCGGCTTGCCTGGGCACCATAGTGAGCTCAGGGCCAGCCTGAACTACAAAGCGAGACTCTGTCTCAAAAAGCAAAAAAAAAAAAAAAAAAAAAAAAATGATTCTACTGCAAACATTAAGTTCAGCTGTTACAGTTGAAAAGATTATACATTCTACTGATTTAAAATAAATATTTGAATTTCAAAATAAAACAAATATTTACCTATTAAAACTATCGTGGCAAATCAAAAGGAAGTAGCATGATAAAAAATTGTGGCTCATGTCATAAAGAGCTAAAATCTTTAATCTTGAGAAATTGACAAGAAAATGGTGAGCAAACCGAGAGGTAAATAGATCAAGTGTGGAATTAGCAGTTTGCAGAAAAGACACAAATATAACTCTTAACAGCCAGAAATGATTCTCATCTTCACTCCTTGTACAAGTGATGTAAGTTAAAACTGTGCAGGCATACATTTCCTCCTTCACTGAGTGGCAGAAATCCAGACATTTTAACAGATTCCATGTGACAGGACTCTAGGGGAAAAGATACTCTTGCACACTGTAGTGCAGAATTTTAATTAGTATCGCTCTTGCGGAGGGTGACTTTGAGCAGTGTCATAATTACAAATGCACACACAAGTTGTCCCAGGAACTCCACTTTTAGAAATTAGCTCTTCAGTTACTTTCACACAAATGATATGACACATATCTGTTGTTACTCACTATATGTTGTTTCGGATGATAAAAAACTAGAATAATAGCCGGGCGTGGTGGCTCAAGCCTGTAATCCCAGCACTTGGGAGGCAGAGGCAGGAGGATTGCTGAGTTCAAGGCTTGCCTGGGCTACATAGTGAGCTCAGGGCCAGCCTGAACTACAAAGCGAGACCCTGTCTTAAAAAAAAAAACAAACCTAGAATGAATAAATGTATCTCAGAGGAAATAGGGAAAAGAACTAACTCCAAGGGTACAAGGAATATAATATTGCCATCCAAAGACTGAGGAAACACTTAATATTAGTAAATAAGTTGTCGCATTTCTTCTTATCCAGGAGTGCGCCATCTACAGATAGCAAGTCCAATCTGACCCACTTCCTGATTCCAGAAACAGCTTTGTTGGAATACAGCCACACCTACTCATTTCTGTGCTGCTCATCACTGCTTCTGTCCTATGAAGGCTCAGCTGAAGAGTTGCAGTACAGCCCACAGAGCCTCAGGGACTTATTCCCAGGTCCTGTACAAAGTATTTCCTGGCCCAACTAAATTACCTGCTCAGTTCTGTAGCCGGTTTTGTGCTCTTACACGTCTGCCTCAAGAGGCAGCAACCTGAGCTGTCTTGCTCCCAGCCTCCTACGGAGATCAAGCCACTGAGAGACACCTGCAGAATAGCAAAGAGCTCAAGGACAGACAGTTGTAGCTGATCCCTCCTTTCTGGACTCTTGATTAACCATAGTTTTATTCTACTTGGTGCCACAGTTCTCCATGCAACCTTTTAAAAACTGGGGTGTGTGAGTAGGGTAATGTCATATGAACTGAGAAAAAAAAGCAGACAAAATCAGATAGGAGAAAGGGGGAAAAGATCTGTCATACTCTTTCCCTGTCTGTCTGTCTATCTGTCTGTCTCTCAGTGTGCTGGGGATTGATCTCAATCAAAACCTAATGCACATGAGGCAAGCACTTTACCACTGAGCTGTACCCCCAGACCCCACTAGCTTTTAATAGACTTTATTTTCAGAATAGTTTTAGGTTCACAGCAAAATTGAATGGAAAGTACAGAGAATGCCCATGTCACCTCTGTCTTGCACAAACCCCTTCACTATTAGCATCCTCCATCAGAGTGGCACGGATGTTGTGACTAACGAACAGAATTAACATATCAATAGCACTCAAAGTCCATAATTTACAACTGAGGCTCGCTTCTACTGTTGTTCATTTAGTTCATTACAGAACAAAAATAATTTTCAAACCTGAAGAACAGAAGACATCATTAAAGAATATTTGGTAAAATAACTCAATGTTTTAAAAGCCTTCAAAGTGAGAAAAATACAGTCAAAAACTATAGAATGAAGAAACTTTACTCAGTCTGAGGATCGGTCAAGATGTCCCTAAGGAAATACTCTTTAAGCCAAGAGAAGAGTTTCTGAGAGGAAAGAGCGCAGGCATTCAGGAGCTGAGCGGAAGCTGGTTAGGCCCCGGGAAGTCCAGCAGGAATAAGAGAAGTCAGGGATGAGGCAGCTGAGATTAGCCTTGGGGAGGTAAGACCCCATCACCGATGGGTGTAATGGGATCCACAAACACATGAGAAAGAGCACTTTGAGAAACACTTGGGGGCTCACTGGAAGCTGGCAAGGACAGATGTAAGAGAAAGCTCTCTTAGTTACGCAGGCAGTGGGAGACGGCAGTTTAGATTATGCTGGTGACCACAAAGATAGAGAGAAGGGAATATTCTGACAGGCTCCTACCATTAAAGCTACCGCTTGTTGGTTGTTGTATTTTTCTATAATGGGAAAAGAGAAGAACTCGTAGTCAGTAGAAACTTAACATCTATTAGGGGTAGGGAAAGAAGGGAAAGAAAAATTGATGATAAAAAAAGGAAAACAAAGTGTATGTAGATAGGAGGTAGGGAATTTGGGGGTCAGGAGAATGGGAAAAAATGAGAATCAAGTTGTGTCATGTACTGCTACAAAATCTCAATGTTGATTGTGATCATATCTTATCAAACATGTATATAAAATGTACCAATAAAGTCAATTTTCAGAAAAAAAGTTAACAACTCCAAAAAACACTGGTGATACATTCTGCGGGAACGAATTGAATCATAGCAAGTGTATGAACATAATCTACCCAAAAGTTTTATCATTTCTAATTGTATGGCATAACTTTAAATTTTTTAAATGGTATGCATGATATTCCTGCATAGTTATTGAAGCTAATGAAGCCTCTTCTGTCTTTGGTATACAATTTTCAAGGTGGCTTTTAGTCAAGGGCAACCTGCAGAATGGGGAGGTTCTGTGTGTCAGGCATGAGGAGAACACTTGTTAGTTCTCCTGCAAATCCACGGGCCAGAACTGAATCACAGTACCCCTCCTGGGTGCAGAAGTGGTTATGGAAACTCTCATTACAGGAAAAGCATAAATTCTATCTGAAAGAAAAAAAATCTACATCACTAGAAAATAGGTGTACAATCCTTAGCTGTTTAATTCAGTCTGACTCCAGGAAAGTTTTAATTCCAACTTGGCTGTGCATACACCCCTAACAATGAGTGCACACAGTTGCTGGAGGCCCTGAAACAGCCCTAAATCACTTTTGCCCCATTACCTGATAACTCTTACCTTAGTATAATTCTCCTCTGGTAGCACGCAGAAAAAGCACAAGGGTCCAGTAGAGATGTTCAAGATTCTCAAATGGCATTTACTGTATAGTGAACTATAGGGAATTCTCTAACCCCACTGGCAATTTTCACATCTGCAAAATGCCTTCATATTCCTTCCTCAAAATCTCATCCTTGGGCCAGAGATTTAGCTCAGTGGTTCTAGCGCCTGCCTAGCAAGTACAAGGTCCCTGGTTCAATCCCTGGTAACCATATACTATATGGGGTATAGTGATTCATGCCCACTAGCAGTCAGTGCCACACAACACAGTGCCGGGCGTGGTGGCTCACACCTGTAATCCCAGCACTCGGGAGGCAGAGGCAGGAGGATTGCTGAGTTTGAGGCTTGCCTGGACTACATAGTGAGCTCAGGTCCAGCCTGAACTACAAAGTGAGACCCTGTCTCAAAAAAAAAAAAAAAACTCGACCTACTGAAGTGTTTGGGTTATGCTGGGTGTCTAGGATCTCATCATGAAAATCAACCCAAGCATGGTAGGTACTCTCCCTGGTTTCCTCAGACACAGTTTTTCTTGATCTGCGGACCCGTGACAGTGAGAAACAGACTGTTGTCCCTCCGCGCCTCCAAACACAGTGCTTACTGTGCATACTACAGCTAACTGCAGAGGACATTCCCACTGACAAAAGCAGAGGAAGACAGGAAGGACGCAGGGGCACGGCGCCACGCCAGGGTTGGCACTCAGTGGTTCTTCATGTTTTGTAGTTTTTCCTTCCAGTGTCCTGGCCTTTCTGTCATCTTCCATTTTTGATAAGAAGGTCTGTGTTTTGGTGGTTCAAAAAAAAAAAAGTGTGGGGGGGGATTTGGTATTTTCAAAAAATCTATTAGTCACTATGGAGCAAACTTTGAGCTTTACAAGATCCTTATTCATTGTTCAGTGTTATTTAAAAATTGTATTACATGTGAAAAAATATTTTTATGTAATTTATGTAGTGTTGGTTTAAATATAATTATGAGGAATATGATGTGCTAATTTGCTGTTAAAATGAACATAAAACTTTATACAAAGATAGACAAGGTTCTGTCTACCACATCACAAACACATATTAATTATTGTGACGAAGGGTTGGGATAATTTCAGAAGTGAATCTTCTCATTACTTCTGAAAGGGAGAAAGTTAAACCGGAAATTATCTTGGACTTGACAATTCAAAGGGAATGTACTACCTGTTATTGAAGTTCTTTAAACTCTATTCACCTCTCTTAAGTGATCTGTCTTTCTAAGAGACAGTGTATGCCCTAAACCTGAGCTCTACCCTCTTTCTCTATGCAAAGTTATAAATGTGAGTCACTTAATGTGGAGCAGTCCCTCTACTAAGTCAGTTAAATGTCCATTCAGTGCGACTGCCTCCCACGGTGATGTGCAAAATAACATTCCAAGCCCCAAGGTCAAGTACAGCAGAGAGCATCTAGCTTATGTTTTCTTTTCCATATTGATATCACTGTAGCTTTTTTTTTTCATAAAGCAGTAGACTGTTAAAGTTAGCATGCCTGCACTGGTAAAAGGAATACATTTGTGAATATCTCCACCTAAGTCCATAACAGGAAATATAAATACTTTCTCAGGTAATTTGGCTCATGTGTAATTTAAAAATAATTTTGATTGTAATTTACAGGACTAACATTGCCCAGAAAATGTATTTAATGTGCAATTCGTGCACAAAACCACTGTGACAAAACTATTGAACCCGATGGGCTACAGGGCAACAGGATATCATCAAAAAATTTTAAAAAGAGCTTGAAAACATAGTGAAGTGGTAACAGTGTTTGCAAGTCATTTAGTAATGCATGGGGAATCTGTTTTCTTAGCGAATTGCTGGGTACCTCAGGAGGTCCAGCATCATAACTAAGAGCATAGATCTGAAACCTCACAGAGTACTGAATGCTGTCTCAGTCACTGACGAGCTGTAGTCAATGCCACCCACTTTCCTCACATTCTCTTCGGTCCTTCTGGAAGGTCCTGTGTGCGTATCCTCCAGCGCCTATGTACCTTTTTTCAAAAGGCATGTACCTGTGACTTCCCCCCAGAGGACAACCCTCAGGGGCTTCTAGAGTCTTGTCAAAACTGGTAGAAAACTGGAGCAACTTGAGACTTTATCCCCTAGGGTCGTATGGATATTTTTGCCTGAATGAGACTGTGAAAGGCCAGATCTAGCGCACTGAAGCTGGACAAGTTTGGAGCAATTTGTGCTCAAGGAAAGTGTTGATCAGGTTGAGGCAGAGAATCCTGAAACTGCATCATGGAGAGGATTCTTCTGTTGATTTCTGCCTCTCCTACTTTCTTACCTCTTCCTCCCGGATTTTCTTCACCAGCCAAAAGAAATCCTCACGTGTTTTTTTTTTCTTTTTTCCTGATAAATCTGACCTAAAAGATTTCTAAGTTTCCTCACTTGCAAAATGAGTGGATGATAGAGTTGTCTTAAGGAATATGAATCAAGTTGTTAAACAGAGCACACTACCCAACACCAGCTTAGGACATGCAGTGTTTACTACTGATGTGGTTGTCTGCAGTGGGTTTTGAGCTTAACTATGAATCAAGAATTTCTTTTGCTGAAAGTCATTATTCCAAGTTTTCTGACATTTCCTATGATAACAAGTGGTTTTTGGCACTGTTACCTTGAAAATATTTTTTACAAAATATAAATACATTTAATCTGTTTCTTCAAGGTGAAGATGACATTTTAACAAAAAAGAAAAACTCATGTACACAAAAGGTTATTTTGAAAAATAACATTTGAAGTATTTTTATTATGTAAAGTATCCCTTACAGAAATCTTCATATCTGAATATTTATAAACTTGGAACAAAATTTTCTGTTTAATAATGTTCCAAAGAATTTCAGTGGTTTATTAATTCAATTTTAAAGGATAAAAAGTGCACTTCCTCCTGATGAGCTTTCTAGAGCTAAGACTCAAGGAATGATTGAAAAGTAAAAGGAAGAAATTTATTCCAGAACTTTAAAAGAAATTTGGCATAATTTAATGTGGGGATTAAAAGTGTCATTGTTATTTTTAAAACTAGCAAAATAGGACCAAATTTATGTTAAGAACCTCACTTTAAATACAAAGATGTCATTTAAAGCAAATTCATGAAGGGTATGCTATGTGATAGTGGCTGTGGTAACACTAATCAAAAGATATCTGGATGAACTAGATGTACTCTAGTCAACACAGACTTCAGAATAAGGGAAATTATTAAAAGCAAGAAAGGCATTCTGCTGGGGTGAAAATTAACACAAAACAGGAGAAGTGCTAGAATGAGATATGTGGTAAAGGAGTGGAGTTAGGGACATCAGTATAAAATTATGTTTACCTTCCTACAGATTCACAGTATAACCTGCAGAAGTATCATTAATACATTCATAGGCCCAGGTTTAGAGACATAGCGTATTTTCTGAGCATAAGAGTAGTGCCCCAGTAGCAAAGATCATACCTCATGTGCAGATATTGTCTCTATTACTGTTCTCTATTAAAGGAACTCAGGTTCTTTGGAAAAATGAATGATTCTAGGACCAGCTGTGAAATTTCTTTTTGAGGAAAAATAAGCCTGGAACATACTGTAGCACCAAATTCTTTTAAAAATTTTATGAACACCATAGTGGGGATATCAAGAAGAGGTAGGGACCAACTGAAAGAGCTCCCAAAGGCTAAAGCTGAATAATTTGAGCAACTAATTCAGTAGTATTGAACTATAACTTAAAGCAGAAAATACATATCCATGAGTTCATTTTCATATATGTAAATGGGCTAGAAAAGAGAAATCTCCCATGCAGGACTCCGAACAATGTTCTCAGATGTTCACCCTCCAAGAATAGAGCATGATCCCTGCACGTAAGTGTGAGTGTCTATGCTGTCATGACTTCCTTCCAAAGATGAAAACACGGAAATGGGGAAGCAGAGAGTGACTGCAGTCACTTCAGATGAATTTGGATAGAGGTATATTCTACCAAATACCAGCCCAATATTCCCCCAAATTGTCCAGGTCATCAGACTCAAGGAAAACCTGAGAAATTGTCACTTTCAAGAGGAGCCTAATGGAACACGATGATTAAAATCCAGGAGGCATCAGATGTGTAAATATCATATCTGTTCTCTGGTATGAGAAACTAAAGATGTTAATGAGTTCTAGAATGTAAGATGGATATTGCAAAATAGAAAATATTCAAAGGGAAATGTGGTGGAGGAGGGAGTAATGAGGGGTAAAGAAAAAATGTGATGGTAATAAAACAAAAAGGAAACAAAGTTAGGTTTTTAGGGAGTAGGGGGTTGTGGGGTGGATAGAGGAACCAGAAAAAATGAGAATTAAACTGTGTCATATACTGGTACAAATTCCCAATATTGAGAGTGATTGTGCTGTGTATATACAATGTGCCAATAAAGATAAAAAAAATTCAAGGAGGAATCATGGAGGAGATGCTGTAACAGAATACGTGTGGGCTTCAAAGAGTGCATCAGTATTGTTTCATCATTTATGACAAATGTATTGTACTAGTGCGAAATGTTAGTAATAAAGTCAGAGTGCAGTGTGTGGTAATTTTTGTACTATTTTTGAAATTTTTTAAAATCTAAAATTATTTCAAAACAGAAACTTTATTTTACAAAGAACTAATACAAAATGAGTAGGAAATACACTTGAAAATTGACATACTTTTAAATAACTCATAGGTTAAAAATCACACTGCAAATTAGAATACAGTTTAAATTGATAACTAAAATATCTACACATCTAACATTGTAGAATGTAGAGAAAGCCTTGCAGTAACAGTTTATCCCCATATGAATACACAATTAAAAAAAGAAAATCTGAGAATAAATGAAAGATCTAAATGTTCAACCACAAAGTAAGAATAGGAAAAGGAAAAATATACTGATTCCAAAATTTGTATGGAAATGCAAAAGGAATAACCAAAACACTCTTGAGGAATTAAACAAGTTGTACAATGGGCTGGAGTTTTAGCCCAGTAGTGCCGGTGCCTGCCTAGCAACCACAAGGTCTCTGGTTCTGTCCCTAGTAACCACATACAACAATGCAAGGCATGGTGACTCACGCCCCCTAACACTCAGTGCCACACTCCACGATGCTGGGCATGGTGTCTCACCCCTGTAATCTCAGCACTTGGGAGGCAGAAGCAGGAGGATTACTGACTTCGAGGCTTGCCTGGACTACATAATGAGCTCAGAGCCGGAGTGAACTACACAGCAAGACCCTGTCTCAAAAAAAAAATATGATTGGATTTCAACTTTATTAGCTGCATCAATTTAAACAGAGACAACTAGACTATTGGAGCAGGACACAAAGTCCACAAAGAACCACATGCATGTGGACACCTCAGAGGTACGGAAGGAAATAAAAGATGTTCTCAATGAAGAATATTAGATTCATTGAATACATAGGGAAAAATGGGAGAGAAAGAACCCTGACTTTCTTAACAGCAAGCACAATGTTCACATTCAAGAAGATTATATGTCTAAATAAGAAAAGTAGAATCTAGAAGGTGGCAGAAGAGAAAACTTTCATTACCTTGTGGTAGAGAATAATTTCTTTAAAAAGTATGAAGAATCACCAACCATAAGGAGAAGAATCACCCATTTATCCATTGATCCATCTCTCTGAGTATCCATCTGGAATATTCTGCTTGCTATGTGACCACATTAAGAGAGTGTGACTGCCAACTATGATATGTCAGTTTAAATGGATTAAGAAACACTTAGCAAATTAGTAAAGCGCAGTTCTGGTGTGTCTGTAGCTGGATGACAGGTGGGCCAGTGAATTGAAGGAAAGAGACCTACCTCGGACGTAGGTGCACCAACCAATAGGCTTGTAGCCTGGGGGAAATAAAAAGGGAAAGCAGAAGAAAATCCTCCTGTTATTTTGAAGAGACCCAGTCTTTGCCTGTCTTTGAACATTAGTCTTCAGTTTGTTTAGTCTCCAAGGCAGATTTAGATCATCGACCCTCCTCGGAAGCTTCTGGGCCTTTTTGTTAGGGGGAGGGGAGTGGTGCTGTGTGTTTGATCCTTCTGGTTTTGTGGCTTCCATCTTCTCGTGTTGAGCGTTTTGGCGACCCTCCAGCCCTCTGGTGCTCCCGTGACCCTGCTAGGCTCTCCTGCCTTTCATTTTGTAAGTCTTCCAAGATAACCCACTTATGTAATGTAATTTTACATGTATTTTCTATTTATTCTGTTCCTTAGAGAACCCTAAGTAACACTGGGAGTGAAAGATAAACCAAAATGTGGAAAAGATGTACTACAGTTTGCTTAACGGAGCTCTGGGTCATTAGTGGTCGTGAGGACTTTACTCCTCCTTTGAGTCCTGAATGCCTATATTTACTCCAGTGACCCTCCCTGCCTACCCTAGAATGTATGACTCTGATTACATTGACTTAAAAACTATCAGATATTCTGAACTGAGAAAGACTTTTAAATAAGAAGGTAGCTTTTTGACAATTTCCCCGCTCAGTTCAGAATCATTTCCACAGTGAGTTCTGATTTCTTCCGTGTTTAGGGCATGAAAATGAATGAATAACAGGACCATCTCAAAGTCAGGTAACTACAGACCCTGAGGTGGAATTTGTTGACGTGCTTATAGCGAGATTCTCAGTTATCGCGGCATATCAGAGCCACCCAGGGAGCTTTAAAAGAGGTATCAGTGCCCATGTTCTTGCGCAGATCAATTCGATCAGAATTTCTGGGTGTGCGACAGACTGTTTAGGCACTGATAGTTCCCTCGGTGACTTAGACATGCAGTCATTCCTGAGAATCTTAATTTATGCTTCTGAAATGAGAAGCCGTGGATGTAGCAGCTTCCAGTACAGTCCCAGGCGGAGCGCTCTGTGGCCGTGTTTGGAATTCAAGATGATTTCCAGTTGTGTCTGAGTCCTTTCAAAGGCAGAGATCGAAGGAAGGCAGTTTGTCCCCATGGTGTCTGTTTTCAAGTTTCAACTAACATTTGAGAAAAACATCGAGAGGGGACAGTCCTTTTAAATCTGCACGATGCCATCAAACTTGAAATGCTCCCTTGTCTACCTGCTCAAGGCAGTGTGGACATAAGTGTGTGTGAAGTCTGAAAAGCTTGTTGAGCGCTGGGAACTTGAGCACCTGGACACGTGCTGAAGGGCATGAATCTCGCGCAGTAGTTTTAACCCACTGCACACGGCCGCCACCTGGGGACTGCTTCCTGGAAATTCTCAATTACTTGCAGGAGATGCAACTTCACATAAGTCGTTTTCAAAACTTCTGAGACAGTTCGTGTATTCAGTCAATGCTGAAAACTGTTCTAAGAGAGTTGTTTTTTTCTTCACCCCTTCTACTCTTCTTTCATCATTCCTTCTTTTTGAAAAACTTTTTTTCAGTCTTCCAAGATAGTTGATTTAAAACCCTTCATTTTTACCATTTATGCATTTGATAGTATTCTGGATGACTACTGTGCATTAATTTAAATTACTTTTGCAAACTTTGGTTTCTTACAATCCAGGTCTTTTTTTTGTTTGTTTGTTTGTTTGTTTTTGAGACAGGGTCTCGCTTTGTAGTTCAGGCTGGCCCTGAGCTCACTATGTAGCCCAGGCAAGCCTCGAACTCAGCAATCCGCCTGTCTCTGCCTCCCGAGTGCTGGGATTACAGGCGTGAGCCACCACGCCTGGCAACAGTCCAGGTTTTATTTTCTTTTCAAAATTCAGAACTTCATACTTTCATCATTGGTCTTGGACCTCTTAACTTTCAATATCTTTGGTATTTCTTTTCTCTTTTCTCATTTAGTTTTATTATTATATTCTTAATCATTTAAAATATCAATCCTTAGTTTTTTAATTGAATTCTTTATTGGTACAATTTATATACATCTCACAATCACATATAACTTTAGGGAATTTGTACCAGTATATGACACAAGTTAATTTTCATTTTTATCCATATCCCCACCCATCCACATCTGCCCACCCCCTTTATACATACTTTTTTATTTTCTTTCTGTATCATATTTATTCCTTCCTCTCATTACATTCCCATACCAAATTTCCTATGGAAATTTCCCACTCTATAAAAGCTGTCATACTTTCTAGAGCTCATTTGCCTCTACAGGTGTTCATGTCAAAGAGAAGATCTGGAATTTGCCTATCTGTGATCTATTGATTTCACTTATTAGTATATCCTCCAGGTGTCTCCATTTGCACCTAAATGGATCAATCCTATCATTCTTTATGGCAGAGTAATACTCCATTTTATTAAAAAACCCACATCTTCTTTATCCACTCTCCTGTTGATGGGCATTTGGCTTGTTTCCAAGATGCTGGCAAGGCTGTGGGGAGAAGGAATACTTAGTTTTTAAAATTATGATGAATTAGGGTCTTTGCTTCCTGAAACCTTTACCACAAAAATTTTATTTTCTCTTACACCTTTAATATTTTAGTATTTCAATATGATGTTCTTTTTAAATTACATTTTATTTTGAATTTTAGTTCATGATTGGTTTCATAATAATTAGTAATAAGTACAGTGATAGAAAAGAAAATATAGTTATACAAGCCCAGCTGACTCTTGGAGCAAGATAAGAAAAAAGAAAAAAATATTTTTTTGTGCTCTGTCTTCCTCTCTCATTTGTAGATCCTATACCATGTTTAATGTTGACTCCACAAAATTCTCTTCCCCTGCAACTCAGGACAATGATGACCACCCAGCAACTCATACTGAAGTTGTAATTCCATCTGTTTGATGTGCTCACAAAATACTGAGACAATATTTGCTTTAATATGCTAACCAGTCTTTTCATGTGGTATTCAGTTTGGAACCTATGGTCTCAATGTATAAAACTATTACACTTTGGAGAAGGCAAGCTATTCAACAGTAGGCAGAGGCAGGCAGTCATTGGAATACATATCAGTAAAAACTCTAGGTTCTGGTCCTGGTTTTCACTAAGATTCCCTACTGATAAATCAGCCTCACAGAAGTAAAGCATCGGATTATCTCTCCTCTGAATTTGCCATTGAGATCATGGTTCTCCTTTAGTTATTAAGCTTTTGGTATGCAATTGTAAGGAAACTTTCTGGTGTGTAGCTGTTCTCATTTCGGTCCCTGATATTCATGTCTGGGCTTTTCATGCAGTCAGAGGCCATCACCAGCAAGATCTTGTTTTAGGTAGATCAAGCTGTTCACCTGAAGGGGGTCTCTCATTGTTTCATATTTCTCTTGATGAAGATTCCAGGCTTGACAACATAGAGTCTACAGAAAAGAGAATGAGCAATTTAGCCTTCGGCCCTGAGTCTTTGTCATCCTTGGAAAGCGAGCAGCATCTTGAGACTTCAGAAGGTAGCTGAGATGGACTTTATCTGTTCCTCTTCTCCCCAAGTATTAGATTTGGAAACAATTGTCTTTGAATGTAAATTTGATTGTTCTTCAAGATTTGGGTCATTGTATCATGCACTGTGGGCCTCTTACTACTAATGATGTGTGGCTTTAGTTCAAGAGTGAAATCACACTTCAGAACACTCAGCCTAGCAATGAAAAAAAATCATTAAAATACCTGATATGTTTCACTAACATAACATATAAAAGACAAAGGAAATAAAACACATTCTTCGAGTAAACAGTCTTACTTTCTCTTCCTTTCCATTCCTACCATACTGTGCTGCTAGTTGGCCCAGCTCCCTCCCACGTTTTTCCGTATCCCCTTGTTGCATACTCTGGATTAGTTCATTTCCCCCCACATTTACCTCCTCTCCAATCCTACAGTATATAGAATGAGAGACACAGCCGCCCTTTTGAGGAGGTAGAGACTTCGGACTGGCCGTTATTATTTCTTGACAGGCTGAAAGAAGAACACTAGACAGAGGCTCTGAACACTCAAAAGTGAGTCATTTTTACCCCATCAGAGCTCTTTTCATGTCCTTGTAATCAGGGGGCAGTTTGTTTATTCTACTGGTGTGCCCATGTGAGTCTGTGTTTCTCCTTTGCTGACACCTTTTATCTCCACAGTGCAGGGGCTGATATTCCTCCTGCAACCCGGTCTCCTAAAGCCACCCTTCTTGGACTGGTGCCTTTCTTGAAATTTCCTCCAGTCCCTGTAATACTTCCTAATGGTACTTTTTAGAAATGCTCTTCCACCGGCTGGCAAATATGAGCCTCATCTTGGGGGGGGGGCGGGGTGTGGACATAGCTCCTTCTCCCTTTGGAGGAGCTGGTATATGTGCACTGCCTCCAGTACCTTAATTTGACCACTCAACTAGGAATCGTGAATTTGACCAAAAGAGAAATGTGTGCTACATTCACCAGGACTTAATCATGTGAATGACACGGTTTGGTAGAATTCCTAAGGCAACCTTTTCATGGACAGAGGTCCCTCCTCAACAGTGAACATGAAAAGCAGAATGGCTTTCCTGCTGAGGCAGAGTCATTGATAAGGCAAGATGGTTTTCTGGGTAAATTATATCCAACAACTCAGGCATTTCAGCATGTATTAGTGTTATTCCCATTTTCATATAAGTGCACAGAAGCCTAGAGAGGTAAACTCAAGTTTATCAGTCAGCAGTAGCAGAGGAGAAACTAAGTCCACAGGAAGCTCCTCATACACAATATTCTTTATCAACTATCTACACTGAATAGGGCAGCTGTTTTATCCTTGAAAGCCCAGGGGCCTACCTCCAGCCTGCTAAATTTAGACATTTTCCTTTAAATCTGATTTCTTTTCTAACTTGATTGCTATTTTCCTTGATATTTCACATATGTTTTCTATATTTTTAGGGATCCAATAACATTTCAGTACACTATTATTCTTCAGGTTGGGTTTAACTTCAATGCCTTTAAAACCAGCACTGAAGCAGAAATTTCAGGGCCCAGGAGACAGGGAGTAAGGGTTTTATTACCTCTTTATTCCACATTAAATAGCAGCATTACATGACAGTTATTACCTAAAGACTTGAGCACTTGGCTTGCTTGTGAAAAAGCTTTTCCTTTATCTAAGAGGAAACTGGACACTACCCCACATTCTATCTTTTGTGGAAGACAAAGACTTTGCTTTCATCAGGGTAATTTTTTTCAAAGGTGGGATGCATTCTGGCTCTGTTAATAACCTCCCTTCCTGAGCCTAACAAATATAATTGGCACTGATGAAGCCAAATCACAACTCTGCTAGTCCTTTTGAAAGGGGTTGTGTAGGCAGATTCCTCTTGAGTTCTTCAGTGCCAACATTTTGAAAGTAAGTTGGCATCATCTAGAGGCAAAAATTACTCACAGGCACTTCAAAGTACTGAAGATTCCATCCACTGAAGTAACTCACCCTTCTTTGACTAAGTAAAAAACAATATAGAACTGTAACAATTTGTTATTTCCACCTTTATGTTTCGTACAGGGAAACCATAAAAATCATTAAGTTTATAGCAAGTGACGAGGAAACTTCATGCCTATGAATAGAAATTTGATCAGGCTCCCTGGAGCAGTATCACATGGTGAAAATAACCTCCAGGATTCTGAAACCCCCTATCAGGCAGATGTTTTGAGGACTCAGGGCAACCACACAACGGCTGTCCTATTTTCCATGGACCATTCCCCCGTAGCAAAACTACTCAGTGTGGTGCCATGAATATCGACCTTCCTTTTCTTGATAGTTCTTTCATACCATCAAGGACAAAAGCAATCCTAACACTTCCATTTGTAAAGTCCAGACAAGTTAGTAATGTGAGAAAACATAGACCCAACTCCCCCTGTCTGGATCAGTGTCTTCAGAAGCAGAGCTTAGGAAATCTACATTATCAGCAGGGTATTAGATGATTCTTTTACACACCAGAATTTGAGAAACCTTTTACTTTTTTGTTTTTAAGGGGAGTGTAGTGTCAGTTAAATAGAGAATGTTTCACTGAGTGTTACTGTTATAACGAGGAAATGGATAAGAGGGAATGGCTCAGATAGAAAGTGATCCCTTTTTTGTTTTGTTTTGTTTTGTTTTGTTTTGTTTTGTTTTGTTTTGTTTTGTTTTGTTTTGTTTTGTTTTGTTTTGAGACAGGGTCTTGCTTTGTAGTTCAGGCAGGCTCTGAGCTCACTATGTAGCCCAGGCAAGCTTGGAACTCAGCAATCCTCCTGCCTCTGCCTCCCGAGTGCTGGGATTACAGGCGTGAGCCACCACGCCCAGCACTGTGGTGTGTAGTATTGATTGCTGGTGGGCATGAGACCATGCCCAGCATTGTATGTGGTTACCGGGGATCGAACTCAGGACCTTGCACTTGCGAAGCAGGCGCAGGGACCACTGAGCTAACACTCCGGCCCGAAAATGATCACTTTTTACAGACCGTATTCTTTGCTTTTTTTGTTATTATTGATGGTGAGAAGGAGTTGTGGAAAATGAAATATTAAGATCTAATTCTACCCTAGATTTTCTTTCTGAGATTTTGAAACAGTATTAGAAGATAAAAATTTCCTATAGAATCGGAAATTTCCAAAGGAAATTTGGTGTGGGGACGTAATGAGGGGAAGGAATAAATATGATTCTGAAAGAAAATAAAAGAGCATGTATATAGCAGGTGGGGAGGTATAGGTGGGTGGGGCTATGGGTAAAAATGAGAACTGACTGTGTCATATATTGGTACAATTTCCCCGATGTTATGTATGATTGTGAGATGTATATCAATTATACCAATAAAGAATTCAATTTAAAAAAATTTCCTTCCTACCCTCCTACTTAGGCTTGTTGCAGAGTAAAATGACTTTTTAATGTATTTCATGCTTGGGTAAATGTGGAGATTACCTAAGTTTAGATCATCTGACAGTGATCCCTTGTCTCATATCAGACACATACAAAACAAAATTCCAAAGAAGTCCACCATTTAAATCAGTTCAGCTCACTATTGGAGGCTTCAACTCAAGTAGGAAAATGATTGTGGAGAATCTGTTTTGACTATTAACACTAGCCCTGGGATAGATTCTGGGATATGATTCTAGAAAGTGGAGCTTCTAGGAGATGGCCACCAAGTATATTAGAATAGTTCTCAGTTTACCACATCCCTATGTCTCGGTAATTCTCTCACGCCATCTCGAGGACCAAAGTAATTCCTAGCATTGCCCTATGTAAAGTCCAGTCATGTTGGTAATGCCAAGTCATCACGGTTTGACAGATATAGCAAAGCGTCCCTTGAAAACATGAAAATTTTCTGGGGTACAGTTATATGTTGCTTGGAAACTTGAGAAACCCTCAGCACAGGCCTGGAGAGGGCAGGAAGCAGGCTTACAGTAGGTCTTGCTCTCTTGTAGGCCCCACAGAGGGCCTAAGTCTGCATGTTCTCATTGTGGGTTCTGATGGTTACGCAGAAATCTCCCCAGAAGAGAATCAGAGTTCACCACAGTGCTGGACATGAAAAGTGATACCAGCTGGATCTTATCTGTAGTCCTTGCTTGGAATCCCTTTTAATTATTAGCTAACTCTCATTTCTCTTCCAGATTAAACACATTCAAAGCCACCTTGCTCTTTTTCTTATATGTCTAGTCTCAGTAGACATGATCACTGTCCACATTTAAAGATGGAAACCATGTAGTCACCTACATTTTCCCTAGAATAAGCTGTATTTGTTGGCTAATATTACTGATTTGCCTCCTTTTAAAATGCTTGCATCCATTCCTACCTTCGCATTCTTAGTGGTATTCCCTCAGTTTATCCCCATATGAATGGATATAAGATTTTCCAGGGTGTTTCATCCTGAAGTCCATGTTCTTTCTCCTTGATGCACCTTCTTATCTCTGGAACGGTTCTCCTAAAGGCACAAATTGATTCTCTTACCCACTTTTTTGCTTAAATTCTTCTGCCTGCGTGTACTGCCATGCTGTTTCTTAGCCTTTACCTCTAGCCGTTCTGTCCAGTGTCCTTCCTTCCATCACTCCTAATTCTGCTAAGTTCCACTTTAACATTTGCCAACTACACTGAGCCACTAATAGCAACTCTCAGAAGTCAGACCATGCCAAGTCTCTCTTGCTGCCATTATTCTTTGGCAAGGAGCCCTTTCTTTTCAACTACTTTCCATTTTTCCTCTTTTGAAACTTCTCTTTAAGATAGATCTAGCTAGCTAACTCTCAGTATGTCTGAAAGTCAGCCTGTTAACTCTGTAACAATATGGGTGATATATGCTAATCATAAGCGATCCAGTTTATTACTTGTACTTCCCAACCACTGGGGTGGGGGACATGGACAGCAGATGGTAACCATGAAAATTTACTAGACAAAATAATGCTTCCAGCTCATTAATGATCAGTAGGGATCCTGGTCCTGAGAGAGGGTTTAGGGAAACAGCCTCACACTAACCCTTTACTTCTGACTCACAGAGAATTCAAAAACTGTCTCTAAGCAGGTTATATCTCTGTCATGTCTCTCAAGTCAGTCAAGGTGGGAAAACGGTAGTTTTCAGTTTCATAAGCATTTGGGGAGTACTCTGCTTTGCCAAGCACTCTGCTGAGTCCCGGCAGCACTGAGCAGGTTTGGGAAGGAAGATGTGCCAGTCAGCCATATCAGCCTCATGTTCTGCAGGGACTTCTGGGGCCAAGAGCAATGAGCCTGTGAGAAATACTAAAGATAATTCAAGGGTGTTCTTGAAAAGCATCTTCTCACTCAGGAAAAAAAGGGAAATATTTCTTTTAGAAATCTAGATTTTTTTTGGTAAATTTTAGTATCAATATTGGTTGGAAGAGTATGCATTTAGAGTTCTGTTTTTATAAGTAAAACTTAAATAACGAGTTAGGAAATGTTCTAGGTTCTGTGGCTTGATTATCTGGGAATTTCCCCTTCAGATCACACAAATCATATACATACCAGGCATCAAAGCATCCAATGAAATAGTGTGAAATACAGTCTTGCAAACAGAAGCTGAAAAACCACAAGAGATAATAAATCTCTGCCCTTGCTCCCAACACTTCATCTTTGTTTTAAAAACTGATTGTTATGACAATAATTCAGAACATTGTTAGGCTTTAACAGTTGATGTAATTTAACAAGTAGGAGAAAGGCCTTTATAGATTGCTGCAATCATTGGTAATGTATGATTTGCTATGTTTCCAAGTTTTGCACTTTGCCTTCCTGAGCTCCTCATTATTAGACACCAGTGTCAAATTTTATTTTATTTTTTT
Source organism: Thryonomys swinderianus (assembly GCA_004025085.1). Classification (NCBI taxonomy): domain Eukaryota; kingdom Metazoa; phylum Chordata; class Mammalia; order Rodentia; family Thryonomyidae; genus Thryonomys; species Thryonomys swinderianus. The sequence goes on from PVIC010025151.1 coordinate 20,852, forward strand.
CATTTAAGGTGAAACCCTAGAGAAAATTAGATCATAGGTCCCTGGGATGAGATAGAAAAAAGATGAGAAGTGTGTAAGGGTCACACTGGGTAGAGTTAGGGGCAGACCCTTATCAACAAGGGGTGACCAGGGGGACCAAAGATCACAACCTCTAATCACACAAGCCAACCTTTGTTCCTGAGGGTCCCATTTCCATTTGTATTGAAATTCTGCCTTAACTACAATAAGCTTTCTTTCAGGCTTTGACTTGAAAATTTTTCATGCTTATAAGTAAATGAAGCAGAAGGGGAAAATATTGATTCTAGCTTCATATGATGGAATAGAAAGAGTTCATATAATATATGATATATATATAATATATGCAGCATAATCTCTGTAAAATATTCATTGTTAAAAGAGCAAAGGGAAGAAGCTGGGATAACCATAGCAACACTGAAACATGTAAGCCATAAATCCTGAAAAATAGATAAAGTAGAAGCAGCTGATTACAGAGGAGGGGATATAAACATTACTCTCTAAATTAACACTCTTAGCTTGAGAATCTGATGGTGATTCTTTTCTCTCTAGTGATTAATTTTAAAAATAACCAGGTGAAGTATTATTCTTTGTTTTGTTTTGTTTTGTTTGCAAAGACTTCAGTCTACACAGTTTCCAGAAGAGACATGAAAATTAGGTAAAATTTATTTCCTTAGCTAAATAAAAGGACTGTATTTCAAAACCCAAAACTCAGTTTATTAAGCTAAGCACTTCTGTGTCCTGACTGCACGGTAGAGGCTTAAGCCTTATGGAAAGTCTAGAATAAGGGGGAAAGTGTCATCATTAGGCTTTTTCCATGTGAACCAAAATTACATCCTCTGTGTTAAAGGACAACTTGCTTACTTTATGCTTTTTGCAATCTGTTATCTTGAGGTGGCTGAAACCTTACCTCTTAAAGTTTCCCTAAATCAGCATCCCACTGAGCTCTCTCCTTTCTGAACACCCGAGCATGGCAGTCTCCTCCACCTGGTGCAATACCAGTCACACCACACATCTCACGTACAGCTGGGAGGCACTGCGATCGCAGGTGTGAAAAAAACTGGGGGGCATTTCAGATCTCTCCATTCTCATCCTCTTTTACTCTTAGTTTGGCCTCCATTCCTCTCCCTTGTACCCTGATTCCAAAGAGGACGGTTTTGCTCTCATTGGTCAGAAACACGGGTCTCTCTCTATCAAGAGGCCCCAAACCAGCTGGACAAGCTACCATCTTCTGGCAAGTGGCTCTATTGGTTATTGTGGTCAGCACTGGAGTTGTGACCTGGGCCAGTTCACTCCTTTTTTGGCAACCTGGTGGCCCCTCCTCCTGGGAGGTCACCTTACTAATGCAGATCTTACTGCAGATACCCGATCCACACAGCGCATGGCAGCCCAGAACTCCTGAACTCAAGCCATCCTTCCACCTCAGCCTCCCGAGCAGCACATGCTACTTCGTCTAGCTGTGTTGCTTATTATGGGATATTTCGTGATATTATGGGATATTTTGTATAAGCCCACAAAATAATGGGCAGGGGGAGTCACTGAATTGGAAACTGTGTAAAGAAAGTTATTTTGAAGCCTGGAGATTTAGCTCAGTGGCGCTGTGCCTGCCCGGCAAGCACAAGATCCAGAGTTCTATTTCCACTTTTTAAATAAAGTTATTTTGAAAAGGAACTCTCACCTCATGTAAAATTTCCAAGACTTACAAGACTGTAGGGATTTTGCATTCTTCATTATCTTAATCTTGGGGCACTGGAGGATTTTCACACTACAGAGATGGGAAGGATGGCTGAACCAAGATTAACATTTTCAGCACCCTCCAGAAAATAGTTTCTCTTCTGTATTTTTTTTCTTCTATGTGATATCCCCTCCTCTCATGATCATCAGTTTTAAAAATAGGGGCAAAACAGAAACAACCCTTTTGTTTTAATAGGGTCTTATGCTTACCTCTGACATGGTAGGTTCCCAAGACAAAAATGAATATGATCATAGATGAAATGATAGATTTTAACAATCACATCTGACGTCCAAATCTCATGTTAAGCTTTTCATACACAATAGTTAACATTTAAAATGTCCAAATTTTAATGTAGACCTATTTGTAGGCTAGTGTCAGAATTAGAAAATTTTCCCATTGTTTCCTGAAATTGGTCTAGCTGTATCATTGGGAAAAGAAGAATTCCCAACTGAAAATAAATCATTAGGTTAGAATGATGAAGACGATAAAAAGAAATCTTCTTAAAATCTACATAACTATGATAACTAAATGCACAGGGTGACTTCATCAGCTGTGTTAGGCACAGAGAGGTTTAGAATCAATACTACGTCAGTGTGACTACATTATTACTATCTGTAAGTTTGAAAAAAGGCTTTTAAAGAAACGTTACTTTGCAGAGTAGATAAACAGAAAAAGGTGTGCATATTTGCTAAGTATAATTTTTAATTTTCATATAATTTCTCAGTTAATTGCACAGTACAAAACTTATTTTCCCAGTTAGAAATGAGATATTTACAGAGGTGGAAAGATTAGTCTAAATGGATTGTGATAAAACAATTTTGAACATTAGTGATACCGAGTCTATTTTTGTAATGTGCAACTATGACTTATGTTGTGTGTTTTAGAGCTCTTGAGGCCATGCAATCTGGAGCAATCTTCTCCACTATCCATTTATCCCCAGTGCTTCCTGTTGAAGTATTTCTAATCCCTGTCTTGCCATGCCATCATGTTTGTAATATTTAGAGAAATTTTTACAGTCATAATTGTTTTGTTATCTACTTAGGCTCACAATATCGCATAGGGATTCTATTAAAAGCCATTTGCCTTCCTGCTGTCTCTGCTTTTTGGCATATAATCCCAGGTTTATTGAGTTATGAGCCTACAGGAGGCCCAGATTTCCTGAACCAGCTCCAGCATGGAGCTCAACTCCTACAGAGAAGGATGACATTTAGCTTGTTCTAAAACATGACTCTTAATGGCTACATAATTCATTACACAGAAAATACACATAGACCAGGCCACCCAGCCACCTGGTGGAAAATGTTTGCTTAAGGTCCAGGAACATCAGTGTTAACCTGCCGTCTTTCTCAACTAGACTTTGCCAGGTGTGAGACCAGGATATCATACTTGAGTCTCCTAAGTTTAGAAGCCCTTCTCTGAGTATATATGATATTTGAAAGAAATATACTAAATGAGTACTTGTTGAACAGGTTTTCACCTTTTTTTTTTAGACAGGGTCTCTCTTTGTAGTTCAGGCTGGCCCTTAGCTCACTATGTAGCCCAGGCAAGCCTCCAACTCAGCAATCCTCCTGTCTCTGCCTCCTGAGTGCTGGGATTACAGGCATGAGCCACCACGTCTGGCCCTCTTCACTTTTGTTTTTATCCTGCAAGCTTCCCTACTGCAAACCCAAAGGAACAAAATAGCCTTTTGAGATCTGAGAAATGAGTTGCTACCGAGAATTGAAAGGAGCTCTGCTCTGTGTCCTTACCTCAGAGCCTATCTGTAAGCTCAAATGAGAAAAAACACAGAACAGAGAAGACTGTGGAGCAGTTTTGAGCTGTAGACTAGAACACAAAATGTCTTGTAGGTTTGGATATGGTGGTGCTTTTACTTCTGTTCCCAGCAGTTGTTCCAAGCGAGTGTCTAGGCTTGGCTCCTTCAACTCCACACAGCTCAGAGTGTCAATATTCACCATTTGAATCCAGAAGATTTTGGAGACATGTTTCCTTTGGTGTCTTCCATTTCTTTCCAGTTTTAACTTTCATTCTCTTGTAGTATGACCACTAAAATACTACTCCCTCTGTATAGAAAGCCTGAAAAACATCAATATATTTACAGAGGAGACTAAGACTGACATGGATTTATTAACAATTAGCAGCCTCAGGCAACCAGTTGTTCCTATACCCTGTACTCACAGGGCATCTGGATACATTCATTAGTGGTATCAAGACAAACAGGACATATATTTTAAATTAATGATCAAAATGCAGAGGAAAGACAGGGTGCTCCACTAGATTGGACCAAAGAATATTAAACTCTTTGATAACTCTCCAATGTTACTAGGACTTCTGAGATATATAACTCTGAAAGACACCCTCATGACCATCCCAATCTGTAATATTTTCTCCAATGTCTGTGTAAGAAGAGTATTTTCCTTATGCAACCCTGGGCTGTGAAGTTAGACTGACCTGGGTGAAAATTCTGTCCTGATTATTTGTTGTTTTCCCTTTCAGAGTTTTGAACAACAAAATGCACATAGCTCAGGACATGATTTATTCAAATGCTAGATAAATGGTAACTACAGTCGTTTTTATTATAACATTAGCTTTTAACGTATCCTGGATACAAACATATGCTATAGACAAAGCTAAGTTCTGTGGCATGGGTGTCCCTTAGAAATGGTTGTATAAGTGGATAAAGAAGATGTGGGTTTTTTTACGAAATGGAGTATTACTCTGCCATAAAGAATGACAAGATCGATCCATTTAGGTGCAAATGGAGACATCTGGAGGGTATACTAATAAGTGAAATCAATAGATCACAGATAGACAATTCCCGGATCTTCTCTTTGGCATGAACACCTGTAGATGCAAATGAGTTCTAGAAAGTAGGACAGCTTTTATAGAGTGGAATATTTCT
>PVIC010025152.1:0-25338 GCA_004025085.1 Thryonomys swinderianus
CCCCTCTAATGTTCCTATCTGTGACAGAAAACAGCTGACACAAACACTGATGAGTGGTGGGGTTAGCAGGAAAGTGGGCTTTCCACTGTCTGTACTGAGCTACAGTCGTAGAGCTTTTTTATTTTCATTTTAAGACAGAGCCTCCCAGAGTTGCCCAGGTGGGGCTCAAACCTGTGATGCTCTTACCTCAACCACTGCAGTAGCTGGGTTTACAGGGACTTACTCCTGCCATATCCAGTCAGTGTGTCTTGTGAATAAAGCTACCTCATCCGCAACCTTTACCCTGGGTTCCACTCCCCGTCTCAAAGGTCTACACCGCCATCCCAAGGCATTTTCCCCAAACACCGAAGGACCAGCCCTGCAACCAGCATTCATTCTGCTTTCCTAAAAGGCCTCCAAGTGGCCAGATGGCTGATTTATCTAGGAATATCCAGTATGCTGAGAATCCGATTCTTTAAAAACCTTCACTTAGAAAACGATGTCCATCACTCTCATCTTCAAACCACTACCTGAATGTAGGTTTTAAAGAATTATAACCCAGGGCCAGAGGGTTAGCTCAGTGGTTCCGGCGCCTGCCTCTCAAGTGCAAAGTCCTGAGTTCGATCCCCAGTAACCACATACAATGTTGAGCGTGGAGACTCATGCCCACCAGCAATCAATACCGCATACCACAGTGCCGGGCGTGGTGGCTCATGCCTGTCATCCCAGCACTCAGGAGGCAGAGACAGGATTACTGAGTTCGAGGCTTGCCTGGGCTACATTGTGAGCTCAGAGCCAGCCTGAACTGCAAAGCGAGATCCTGTCTTTAAAAAAAAAAAAAAAAAAAAGAATTATAACCCAGAGTACAAAGGAAAAAAAAATGCCAACACACATCCCATGGCTACATAAGGACCCTCCGGGAGGCCCACTTGACATTGCATTGAGAATGGCCACAGTGTGCACGATGTGCCTCCCACCCCCAGCCCAGTGCCACTGCACCTCACTTCTCTTCTCCAGCATTTGTATTCAATGGACTATTATTTGACCCCTGTGGCCTTTGCTTAGGGTGTCAAGCAACCAGGGAAAATCAACCATTACCTCACCAAGTAAGAGCACTCTGCTAATACTCTAACCCTAGAGAGACGGAAATGCAACAGACAAGGCTTTACCACCCAGGGCTGAGTTAAGTCTCTGACCCTTACACAAAATTCCACTGGGTTCACTTAGTTCCCTACTTAGTTCCCTCCTATGAATAACTGTAATGGCATTAAGTTTATGGTTTTCTGCAGTCCTGACTGGAAGATGCCAGCGTCCGTCCATTCTGGATGTGGTGGAAGGGGCTGAATAGTCAAATGCAAATAATATGTGAACCCAGGCTAGGTCCATAGGCATTTGATGAGCAATCTGGGCAGTGTCCTTCAGATCTCCCCAAGACTTTCGGGAGCCCTTCGGTGATCTCTGCTGCACTCATGTCATGAGCTCTGGTTAGCAACTATTCCAATCCCCAGGCTCAACACCACAGCCTGCCCAACCGCCCACAGGACAGGCAGGGAGAGAGGTTTCAGTGAGCATCGGTGAGGAGACAAGAGCTGACCTGGATTGCCTGGCGGCCCTGCTGTGCGTCTGCCAGCAGCTGGATGGTGAGTGCCCTGGAGTCCTGCAGCGCCTCCTGGAGGTAGATGAAGCTGTGGCCCCCATGCCGACCCATTGTGCACTCGCGACAGATGGGCACAGAGCATGTGTCACAGTACAGATGCAGCACCTGGGGAACAGAGAGGAACAGCCATGAATGACAGGTGCAGACCAGCAAACAGCCCTGGGCCCCAGACCTCAAATCACCCTCTTTCAACACACAAGTGCCTTCTACAGAGACAGGCGGCCTGGCAACAGCAAACACAGGTAACATTCCAGTGTCACCGAGAACCATGACTGAGACGCTTCAATGGCAGAGATAAAATGAAACAATCCCCCACGTATGATTTTCCTGTATCTCGGCCTCATTATCCAGAAAAGTGGCAAGATTGCATCCTATAAGATTATGTCCCCTGGCCTGCGATTCATAGTCTGAATGAAATATACCAAAAGTTGATAATTTGACCTCTGGGTGCTGAGGCCTGGGTTAAAAGCCTGCAAAGATCATAGGCAAAGCTGCCCCAGGCACTCACTGAGGCATGAGACAGGCTTTCATGAAAGCCAGTGTCTGGTGCTAAGGTCGCCAGCTTGGTGTCTTTCTTCTGCCCAAGTTACTCCAAGGAGTTGAACCAGGGAAGCCGCGGAGCTGGAACAGCTTCCTGTGATGTTAGGTATCAGACACTCCGCTGGGGCCCGACAGGCTGGCAGGCACAGGCAGGAGCTGGCCTAACTTGCACCTGCTAGAGACAAGGAGCTCTCCACAAGGAACCCTCCTTGGCACAGAAACCACCCAAGTGCCCTTATACGGCTCTCAGCGGGGCACACAGCACCACGCTGTATGTAAACGATTGTTGGGCCGCTTCCTTTTTGCCTATGCACACCTGCATGTTGGGAAACTGGCTGACAACAGGCAAGTGGGTTAAGGAGGGTTTCTTTCCCATCCCCAACTCATTTAAAATCTCCAGATGAGGAGGAGGAGGTAATAAGCCCAAGGCCACACAATTAGCAAAGACAGAGCCAGGGGGCCGACTTCAGCCTTCTTGAAGAGCTGGCTCAGACACATGTGCATGGTAATGACTACCTCATCCAGGGTGCAGAAGACCCTGCTCTGTACAGCAAGGGGCTGGGATGTCTCTGCAGTGACCTGGCCAGGACGCAGGGCGGACAGGCAGGCAAGGGTGGCCTGAAGGTAACAGTCTGTAGGACCTGAAAATAGCATTAAGCAAAGAAGAGACGGGCCCAGGGGTTGGGCAGTGAGAATGCTGTTGCTTCTGCACTCTACGATTTTTACTTTATTAACCAACCAAACCTTAGCATAACACACATCCACTGGCAAATGTGTTCCTGGACAGTAGACTGCTCTATGGGTCAGGTGCCTACTCTAGAGAAAATGCTGCACTCAGAAATCAGAAACGAGAGAGAGAGAGAGAGAGAGAGAGAGAGAGAGAGAGAGAGAGAGAGAGAGAGAGAGAGAGAGAGAATCTTTTGTACTACTAAGGACTGAACCAGGTGTTTTGCAAATGTCAGAAAAGCACTCCACTACTTAACTATATCCCCAGCCCTTTTAATTTCGTGACAGACTCTCACCAAGGAGCCAAAGGCTGGCCTCAAACTTGCCACCCTCCTGTTCATCAGTGGCCCAAAGAGCTGGGATTACTGATGTCAGCTACCATGCAGAGCTGAGACATTGTAAAGCAAATGGCTCTGACACAGCGTGTCCTTAAGAGTCTGTATTAGGACCATCGGCATCATAGGTAAGAGAACATTCCACCGCTGAGCTACAGCAAAATCCTCCATCTGCTTCTCTACTAATTTTTATCTCTGTAGTGTTTTTTCCCACCTGGCTAAAACCAGGTAGGGAAAATTTGCTTTCTTCAAAGCCAACTGCTTTTTTAATCAAGTCCACCCTTGGAGATGATCTGCTCCTCATCTGTTAAAAGTTCTTGAACAAAGTCTAAACGGTAACCAAAAGATGCTGAACTGGATAAATCTAGAGAAAATTCCTAGACAGTTGCTTTTTATGATGTGGTACTAAAGCAATTCTCCCAGTTTCAACAACCTCAGCCACATTCCTTCCCTTTGCTCGCTCCGTTTGTCAGGGGAATAAAAGAATCACTCCCAGGCTAATGTGAAGTGTGAAAACCTTCTGTCAGAAAGTTCCTCTTAAATTAGAATAAAATGGGCCCCTAAGCTCACTGTGGTCTGTCTTCCTCTTTTTTACCAAAGAGTTAAATAACTTGAGAGAACATCTATTTTACTTACATCTCTTCTCAGGACAGCTATGTCACACTGGCTAATGCCTCCCTCACTTTCTAGATGGCTTTGCAGCCGTGATGAGCAAAAGAGAACCTAGTGCTGTTAACCGGAGCACGTTGCTACCTAACTGTGGGACGGTCTGTCTCGTCACCACTACCTTGGGCCTGCCGGGACCCTAGGAACCCGTGAGAAAGAAGCAAGTCTGAGTACACTCCGGGAGACTCTTTCCGTCGTGAAATCCCCGGAGCTCTCCGTTTCTGCCTCCAAGTCACTGCGGCCAAGTCAGGAAGCTGGCTGCAGGGCTGCAATTATGTGACTGCAAAAATGCACTGAATTTTGTCTGTTGGCCTTAAAACGGAGCTCATCGATGCCGAGGCAAAGGCAGTCCCCTATGCACAGCACGATTCTGCAAGTACAGAGGCCAGAAAAGAAATCCTGTTCGGCACAGACAGCAGCAGGAAAGGAGGCGGTGCCTGGCCTCGAGTCCTGACACCCTAAAACTGGGTCGAAGTGCGCCATGCATGCAGTCCTGCCTGCCACCATGCTACACAGGATCAGAACAGCTCTATGGACCCAGAACACACCTCAGCGGCAAGAACTTCAGACTAGCCAGTGAGAAACGGGGATAGCAACGGCCAGGTGGCTGAGAAGAAAAACTATGAATGAATAAAAGAAAAGGCTCAGGGTCCTTATGACTGCTAAATAGCTATGATCTTTGAAAGAACATACGGCCCAAAAACCACAAAATGAGATTCGTTTTTAGTTATGTCTCCTATTTTTTAAAAGCTAAAACCTTAGGAAGATTTCTCCTTTCCTCTCCAACCCCCCCCCTTGCAATTTCTAGTGCCAAAAAAGTACCACAAGCCTGCTGGAACGCAATTTGTAAGAATGTGCGTGGGTACGATTGTCTCTAAAACAACAGGAGGATTATTTAAAGGAATAACCTGGATTGTGCGGAGGGGCTCACAGCCAGAAATGAGGCAACAGAAAGGAGCTGTGTCTTCCGTGGTGGGGGGGGGGATTGGGGGGAAGGGATGGGAAGAGGTCCTCTGGCGGCAGGAATTCCCGGGCGAGGGCTGCACGTTTGGGGCAGATGCGTGGACACGCCCCTTCGGGCCTGGCGACAATCTGGCTGCCCTAGCTAAATGGAGCAGGCTTGACCTCTGACCCCACCAGTGACCACCCTCTTCCCTGCCCCCAGCTTCCACACAGTCCCACCCACTGTCTTCCTCTCCCAAAATTTCTAAAATACCAGGACAAAGACCTAGGAATGTAGGCCCAGCAGGAAGGGAACTGGAGGTTGGTGGAGATTAGAGGAAAAATAAACAAATAAAAATACAAAGTCTGCAGGTTTGCTTCAACCAGTGTTGAAATAAAATGTTTTGATCAGGAACAAGATACATCTGTGTGTGTACTACTGGAATCCAGGTCTATAGATCTCAGGTCCAACAATAGACACAACGAATTCCTGGTAAAGCCCTGCACATATCAAGAAATGAGATGCCATCTTTAAAGTACAGTGCCACACACCAGTGGAGAAGTGTACAGTAAAGAGGAGAGCAGCCTCTACTTACCATGAACAATCTGTCAAAATCCCTAAAATGTCAGTCGCTATAAATTTAGTTTTTAGATTAATGCAACCCCTCTTAAAGATGAGTGAGGGCATTTACTCGGCTCCCTACAAACTAAAGCTGTACAGGGAAGATTACCACTCATACAAGAAGTCTCTGCATTTCCCCCCACAGAAAGGAAGGGGCCGAGTGACTGCTGACTGCCTGGAGAACACAGGACTCGTGCACCTTAGCTGTACACCACGTTGGCTGCTCATAGCAACCAAGACGGGGTTCTGCTCAAAACTTGTAGGCCGCACTCAACACAACAAATCTACCCGTGAAACGAAGACTACTGAATAACTTATCAAAACCATCCTTCACATAGACTGAACGCCAGTGCTTAAACCCCCAAGTAGGACCCTCAGCAGAGCCACACATGCAACTACACACACAGCCCCACAGCTGCAGGCTTGGGAAAGGAAGAAAAAAGGAATAGAAACCTGGTCCCTGTATGTCAGCACCACAGAGCCCAGCTGAGAACAATTAGCCTTTTAAATATTCTCTTATTTGGATGGTGACACATGTGCATTTGCGGAAACACAAAAAGATACACACATTCAAATCTTTTTTTTTTTCCTTGAGACAGGGTCTTGCTTTGTAGTTCTGGCTGGCCCTGAGCTCACTATGTAGCCCAGGCAAGCCTTGAACTCGGCAATCCTCCTGTCTCTGCCTCCCGAGTGCTGGGATGACAGGTGTGAGCCACCATACCCAGGCAAATCATTTTTAAACAATCTCCCAGTCTAGAGCTGGGCATGGTGGCACACACCTATAATCCCAGCTCCCAGGAAGCTGAGACAAGGAGGATCATTTGAGTCCACACAAGAGTTCCAGGGCACTCTGGGCAACATGGTGAGATCAGTTTTAAATAAAAAAATCTCTCCGGTGTCATTCTATGTGCAGGACTAGGGCCGAGGATGTAGCTCAGTGGCGCAGCCAGCTAGCTGCACAGCACCTGTCTGGTAAGATGCCCTGAGTCAATTCCCATTACCAATCAGTCAACTAACAAATAAATATTGCAGGATGAAGAGCTGCCTGGTTTTCTATTATCATAGGAATGTACTACAACTTATTTAATCTCATCTCGCTCTGTAGTTCAGGCTGGCCCTGAGCTCACTAGGTAGCCCAGGCTAGCCTCAAACTAAGCAATCCTCCTGCCTCTGCCTCCCGAGTGCTGGGATGACAGGCGTGAACCACCACGCCCGGTACTGTTTTATGTAGTTACTGGGGATCAAACTCAGGACCTTGTGCTTACTAAGCTTGCTAGGCAGGCACTGGAACCACTGAGCTAAATCTCCAGCCCTGCTGATTAAAATTTAAAACTGCTTCCTGATTGGGGCAGAAAAAATTCAGTGGACATCTTTATTCTATACATTCCCCCCCAACTTCCAATCTGGTAATGTATCCTAGACTCATTTTGTCAATTACTTGACGTAACAGCCAACAGGTAAAATTTATTTCTCAAGTGTGTACAGTTAAGGATTCCCAAATACTAAACAGTCAGTTCAACCTCCATGCACACAAAGGTAGTAAAGGAGTCTCCAGGACCCAAGACAAAACGCAAATGAGAAGACAAAACGCAAATGAGAAGCCGCAGTTAGGACCTGTTTGGGCCTGGCTGGAGGCCTTTGATGAGTTGCAGAACTGAAGGGAAAGAAAAGCCCTTCTACTGTGGAAATGATGAGGCATTTTTACCAATCGCATCAAGTTGATTTTCAGTTTCTCACTACAGAAATATCAACACTCATTATCTGAGTGACCCTGGATGCATTTTGTACATCCACATTAACTGTAACAGATGCCTCAGCACATCTGACCCCACAGGTCAGAGTAAGACTCAAATACAAAGGCAAGCAACAGCAAGACTTGAGGGGGGATCCACCCAAGAACTGTCCGACGTGGGTTTTCCAGTCCCCTAGTCAACTTGAGACCAAATTTTTGACTCTATGAGGAAGGCAGCTTTGAAATGAAAAGGCTGAAATCGAAGAGATGTTACTACATTAACTTTTGATTCCAAACTCTATGCAACGCAAATGCATACTTTGCTGCCCAAAAAATACCATGTTAGCACTTTTTCACTCCAGGATGGTTCTGCTAGCCAAAGGCCACAGCAGAATCCTTTATTTATTCAGAATATCTTCACAGGCCCTGTGAACATCAGTCCCATAGGAGTTGCTGTCTGAGCTTCCCTAGCACCAGCCAAATAAACCCCCTCCCCCCCCCCACCAAAAAAAAAATACATTGTTGAGCCTGGCACAGGAGTCCGCAATCCCAGCACTCAGGAGTGCTGCGCCAGGAGTTCCAGGTCATCCAGACCTCATAGTGAGCTCCAGGCCAGCCTGAGCCACATAAAAAGACCTTGTCTCAAAAAATTAAAAGAAATAGGGGCTGGGGATCTACCTCAGTGGTTACGGCATCTGCCTTTCAAGCACAAGGTCCCGAATTTGATCCCCAGTAACCACATACAATGCCAAGCATGGTGATGGACGCCCACCAGCAATCAGTGCCACATACCACAGTGCCGGGCGTGGTGGCTCACGCCTGTAATTCCAGCACTCAGGAGGCAGAGGCAGGCGGGTCACTGGAGTTCCAGGCTTGCCTAGGCTACACAGTAAACTCAAAGACAGCCTCAACCATAAAGCAACACCCTGTCTCAAAAAAATAAAAATAAAAGATTACATCATAGAGCTAAAATCAAAAGAAAGACACAGAAAATGAGATGACTAGGCTGCTTCCAGAGCTGAATGCTCAACTTTGGCAGAACTTGTTCATCTCACCCCTTCCAAACCTGGAGCAGCAAGTTCCTGTTTGTTTTTTGTGCTGCACTGGTGGGTGAACCCAGGACCTTAGCACTGAGCTACATTATTCCCACAGCTTGTGGCTCAGACTTGACTCAAAAGTGCAATCTGATCCTCTGGCCTTGGCCTTTGAGAGTTCTGGGATTACAGCACGTGTCTCCTTTGTTGGTTCCATCAGAATTACTCAAAGTATGAAAATTAATTCAACCTGGAATAAGAACACTCCCCCCCAGCACTGGCTCCGAGGTTATGAAGAAAACTCGGATAAACTACCCCAGGCAGTAAATTTTTGCCAGTCAGACAAAATGAATGGTTTCAATGAATGTTCACTACCATAGCCCCTAGAATAGGTGCTCCAACTCCCGAGGGTCTAGAGGAGCAGCCGCTGCTGGCTTTAAAAGGCAAGATAAAAGCTACACATGAAAGAAGTAGAAATGGGCGGGAGAGTCCCCAAACTAAGAATGGCAGGCCAAAGACAAGGCTTTTGCCTGCTGACTTGTTAAGATGAAGGCAATTTTATTTATTTGTATTTTGAAACCAAGTCTCACTATGAAGTTCAGGATGGCCTTGAACTCACTCTGTACCCTAAACTGGCCTCAATCTCATGGTGATCCTCCTGTCTCAGCCTCCGAGTGCTGGGATTACAGGGTGTGCCATCAAGCCCAGGGTGGCAATTTTATTTTATTGAGTTTCTAAATGCTAAGAGTGGGAAACTTCGTTAACCCAGACGGTGGAGGAAAGATAAAGTGGCCGTACTTTGCATCGTTTCCTTCCCCCGACCCTCCATCCTACAGCAGAAGGAAGCTCAGCGCCCTTCCAGGGAGAAGCCTCTCCGGCACTTCCTCCTCCCACTGTCAAAGAGCGTGTTCCTGATGGCAGCAGGTGCCGCCTCTGCTTGGGGCGGCCGCTCCACACTCCAGTCACACTCCTGAGAGACGTTTTAGGACAGGCAGGGAATGTGCTTTAGATTACAGCATGCCCTTAAACAAATTTGTTTACTGAAATAAACCTGGATATTTAAAAAACAGAAACAAGGTTTTCACATCATCAAGCAGGCTGTGATACAACTCTCCACAAAGAATTTTCTCAGCAATGAGAACAAAGTGAACTATACACCGATTCAAGCAGCTACAGATGAATGTTAAAGGCATTAATTATGCTTAGGAGAAAACGCGAGAATGGAGGGGATGTAACATTACACGATGCTGTTTTCAAAGCAGTTACCCCTGAGTACAAGTGGGCTGCAGGGACAGAAACAGTCTAGTATCCCAATGGGAGGCGGACAACTACACAGCTACGTGACCCTAACCAACTATTAAGTGCCTGCAGCAATGGCTGTGTCAGCTCAGGAGCAGTAATTTCACAAGGTCTACATCCAAACACCTTAAAATGTACATGATTTTGGGCTGGAGATTTAGCTCAGTGGTTCTGGTGCCTGCCTAACAAGCACAAGGCCCCTGGTTCGATCCCCGGCAACCACATACAACAATACCAGGCGAGGTGATTCACGCCCACCAGCAATCAATACCACATACCATAGTGCTGGGCATGGTGGCTCACGCCTGTCATCTCAGCACTCGGGAGGCAGCGGCAGGAGGATTGCTGAGTTCGAGGCTTGCCTGGGCTACATAGTGAGCTCAGGGCCAGCCTGAACTACAAAGGGAGACCCTGTACCCCACCCCACCCCCCAAAAAACACAACAACAACAAAAAGGTAAGTAAAACCTCAAAGGGAGGTGTAGGGAGCTCACCACCAACCTGAGTGTTGAGTGTTGATGGGGAGGCTAAGAGCTCAGCCTCAGCTGCGGCACTGTTCCTAACTAAAGACTTAATAAATACACACTGAGGCATAAATGAGTTGATGCTAATGCCCTGATGTAATTTTCTGCCAATAGGTTGCTACTATCCTTTCTGAAATGTTCCTATCAGGCATTTTTTTCCTTTCCTGCCCCATTATAAATATTATCTTATTTCACAAGTGCAAAGCAGGGACTAAATCCCTGGAGATTTTTTGAAAAAATTAGTGGAGGGCAGGAGGGTTAGCTCAGTGGTTCCGGCGCCTGCCTCCCAAGCGCAAGGTCCTGAGTTCGATCCCCCGTAACCACATATAATGCTGGGCGTGGAGACACGCCCACCAACAATCAACACCCCATACCACAATGCCGGACGTGGTGGCTCACGCCTGTCATCCCAGCACTCGGGAGGCAGAGACAGGAGGATTGCTGAGTTCGCGGCGGCTTGCCTGGGCACCATAGTGAGCTCAGGGCCAGCCTGAACTACAAAGCGAGACCCTGTCTCAAAAAGCCAAAAAATAAAAATAAAAAATAAAAAAATTAGTGGAGTCCAATTTACAGCACTACAGGCGGACAGTGGTCATACAGAATCCTAGGAAACGCTACGTCCCCGCTAGCACCCGGCACGCATCCGACCTCTGGTGCACTAATGAGTGGCCCGCGCAGCGTCCAGCCACAGGGAAGACATCCGCCCTGCCCAACGTGGACATCACTGCTCATGTAAATTACAGATTTTAAAACTAGACACTGAAGAAGATTCTGATGGAGACGGCTTGTCTCCCCCCACCGCAAAGCCAGGACAGTCTCGATGTGTTGTGTTCTACACTGGAATCAGTAGTACTTAGCAGCCGAGAGAGCTGAGGAAAAAAGGCCACTGCATAGGTGGCCGTGTAACCCACTCCTCGCCTCCTGAACGGGGGACAACACTGTACACCTGAAACCCTTTCGCTCCTTCAAGTAGCAGAGTAGGTTTCAAATGCCTGGGTGGGAGGGATCAGGTAGACAGGTGGATTTTGTTAAAGCACGGGAAGGCATGGGAGAGGACAGCCCAGGGAGAAATACTCAGGTGAAATGTTTAGTCAGGCAGGGCCCCACCCTGTGGTCCCAGCACTCTGAGAGGTGGAGGCCGGACAAACGCCCAAAGATCCTGGACAGCCTGAACTACCAAGTCAAACTGCCTCAAAAAGAAAAAAAAAAATTTTTTTTTAGAAAGCCATTCTTTCTACTTTTAACAATCATAAAATTTCTCTACTGGGAATGGTGGCACATACTTGTAACATTCTGGGCAGAAACAGAAGGTTTGAGCCCAGCCTGGGGAAATAAGATTTGCTAACACTGTAACTCAAAGAAAAAAGGGGCTGAGAATGAATGTAGCCTAGAAAGAGAAACAATCTTTTCTGTCACCGGGCCACAAAGGTCTGCGTCCCAGGCAGCTGGACTCTGCCTCGCTCAGCTGTCCTCCGTCCTGGCTAAAGATACTGGTTAGTGAATGAGCCGATCCATCCCGGGCCTTCCCGGTGACGCCTGTCAGACAGCGACCAGTTTGCAGTGCCGAGAGCTGCTCACCTCGGAGCACAGGACTAACCAACGACCCGTAAACAGGCAGGAGTTCTTTAAAATGAGGAGCCCAGTTCCTGGAAGCAGATGATTCACAAAGGCTCTCGATCCTCCTAATGCTGGGAAGCAGCCCTTGACAGGGGACTGGAGGTCGTCTGTGAGGCAAGAGGATCTCTCATGATGCCCAAAACCCAGGTGACCCTGGCATTTTCCCAAACTGCCCCTACGAAGGTATTAAAAGACAGAAAACAGCTGCGTGCATAGTGACACATGCCTGTAATCCCAGCACTTAAGAGGCGGATGCAGAAAGATGGTAAATCCAAGCCCATCCTGGGCCACACAGAGTTCACAGAGGGCCTGGACTACATAGTGAAATCCTGTCTCGAAAGACAAATGCAGGGCAGGAGGGTTGGCTCAGTGGTTCTGGCACCTACCTCACAAGCCTAAGGTCCTGAGTTCGATCCCAGTAACCAAATACAATGCTGGGTGTGGTGACTCACGCCCACCAGCAATCAATAACACATACCACAGTGCCAAGTGTGGTGGCTCACTCCTGTAATCCCAGCACTCAGGAGGCAGAGGCAGGACAGCTGAGTTCGAGGCTTGCCTGGGATACATAGTGAGCTGAGGGCCAGCCTGAACCACAAAGCAAGACCCTGTCTCAAAAAAAAAAAAAAAAAAAAAAAGAGTACGGAAAAAGAAAGGACGGGGCATTTCTGGAACCACACCCCAGGCCTCTGCCCTGCAAAGATGGAACAGAACACACTGCCTCTACAAGCCCCAGGCAGACACCACCATGGACAAACTTCCAAAAGATGAAAAGGCCAGATCTGCTAGGAAGGGGAGGGATCACAAACTCTGAGTAGTGAAAACCACCAAGCTGTATCAGTTATATAATCTAAGGTTTCAGGAAAAAAATAAGGATAAAGGCCTTTAAACTGGGCTCTAGGTATGTCCTGAAAATCCTGTCTTGCTGCATCTGGCCGTGTGTTTAAAAACTTGTCCTTGTTTTGGCCAGCACCTAAAGCAGGAAAGGGGGAGATAGAATACAGCAGGGGAAACCCACACATTCACCTCTGATGAACCCTCCAACTAGAGTGTCCCAAATTGCTGGTTGCTGTGGCTAATTGTTAGTCTACCGTACTGATTTCACTGCACTTAAAGTCCTTCCCCAGGGTGGGCAGGCTAAGATACTGGACAGGTGTAGGGGGGCTGTTGGGTCTGCCACAGCTCCCTCCTCACCCTAGACTTTGCCTGTTTCAAAGGCACCTCTAACACTCAAGTTGTAATGTCTGACACTCCAATATCCTTACGAAGTATGCTGTTTACTGTTAACCTCTTTACACGGAATAGCCATTCCAAGTAAAAATAGGGAAATCTAAAAAACAAAAACCTCAGTGGGCTGGGATTTTTATGTGGCAAAGCCAGAGACAGACCGACGGATGGACAAACGGACAGAACACCCAAGGACCCATCCTCAAACTTCCGTTCTCTTTGCTCAGTCTAGGAAGTTCCTCTGTGTTCATGCTGTTGAGGCAAAATTATTAACAGTGCCAAAAGAGGGCCAGTGTGGTCACCGCATGTCACACAGAACAGAGAATCGACAAAATCACATGAGCCAAAGCAAGCAAAGGGCACAGAGCGGCTCCCTTCAACCACTGCACAGGAGACATCGTGGCTCCAGGCTTCTGTGGTATAGAGAACAGGACCAAAGAACCGCTCCAACCAGAACAACAGTTTAAACAAAGCAGGGTCTGGCCAACCTGTAAGGAGGAAGACTCTGGACTAAAAAGGACAAGGTGGGGCCGGAGGGTTAGCTCAGTGGTTCTGGCGCCTGCCTCGCAAGCCCAAGGACCTGAGTTCGATCCCCGGTAACCACATATAATGCTGGGCGTGGAGACACGCCCACCAACAATCAACACCGCATACCACAATGCCGGACACGGTGGCTCACGCCTGTCATCCCAGCACTTGGGAGGCAGAGACAGGAGGATTGCTGAGTTCGCGGCGGCTTGCCTGGGCACCATAGTGAGCTCAGGGCCAGCCTGAACTACAAAGCGAGACCCTGTCTCAAAAGCAAAAAAAAAAAAAAAAAAAAAAAAAAGGACAAGGTGTAATCCACAGGCAGGTTCTGAGGTTCTGGGCAGGTTATCCACAGTGGCTGGACAACCTTGAGGGGCCTGAGATTACAGCAACAGTTCCATTCACCTGGACCCAAGAGGCCATGGGGTTCCTTGGGTTCACTGTGTTCAGTCAGAAAAGCTGAGCTCAAATATTACTATGATCCTTCTCTGAATTGTTTAATAAACTGGTTCACGAGCTCTGCTTTTTCACCCACAGAACAGGGATCACATACTGACTCTCACAGCAAGGAAGTGCTAAGGAAGAATTCATCCTAAGAGCAGGCAGTTCTCACCGGAAGGAGTACGGGCAGCCTGTAAAGGTTCCAGCTTGGCTGGGTGATGAGTTAAACCAAGCCATGTAGGACATGCTGATTATCCACAAGGCTACTTACCCCAGAGGCCTTCTGCCAGCATTCTCCAGGCCTATTCGTTGCTCGCCCACTGGGGGAAAGGGAGATGATGAGAGATTCTGTAAATAGGACTGAGGGAAAGTATACTGAATGAGGACCTCCGGCCCCTACATGGCCAACTTCCTCTGTGGGCCACAGAGCCTGCCATGAGGCCAGAGACTCCTCCGATTTTCACCCCCACCAACGCATGCCATTGTGTTCTCAACATGCATTCCAAGGCATGTACATTTCCTCTATGTGCCATCCTGGTACGACCATGCCGGTGCCCCCAGAGGTCAGTCCAGTAGCAGGAATGACTGAGCTAGGCAGGCAACTCTAGATGGGGTATAATTTCAGCCAACTTCCTGGAGGAGAGGAAGCCTGACTTGAGTCTGAAAGTGCAGATGGGAA
Organism: Thryonomys swinderianus; assembly: GCA_004025085.1. Taxonomy (NCBI): domain Eukaryota; kingdom Metazoa; phylum Chordata; class Mammalia; order Rodentia; family Thryonomyidae; genus Thryonomys; species Thryonomys swinderianus. Next base: position 14,548 of record PVIC010025152.1, read on the forward strand.
TGGGTGGGGTGAAGGCTCCAGACACAACTATTTATTCAGCTTTTGGGAGAAAGCAAGTGTTCCTCTGCCCGCCCAAAAGTCAGCCGCAAGTCTGACCTGCCTGTTTAGGGAGACGCCAGGCACGGGAGCAGCCAGCTGCCCAGCCTTTGGGCTTCTCTCTGCTCTGTGTGCCCCCTCTCTGGACTGTGGGCTCTTAGGAACCTTACAGGGAGGGAGGGGTACCTAGTTATCACTGGGCTGGGCTACAAATAGGGTGTCCCTCCTTCTAACCCCACCGCTCTCCAAGTCACACTTCAGCTCCGAACTCATTCCTGATCCTCCTCCTCCTCAGTCGGGGCTCCCTGCTATGTCCCGAAACCATCCCGGGGACTTTGAGACAAGCCAGTCCTCTGGGCGCTCCTTCTCCCACAGACATTTCCTCCACACCCCACTCTTTCCAGACCCCCACAAGGCCTTGGACTAGTTTCTTGGGGCCTCCCTCCTGCCCTACAGTGTGGCCTCACCCAACGCTTTTTAAAAGGTGAGACGCGGTGGCACCACTCCCATCCTCAACGCCCTCCTGTGGCCTTCACGTCACTCCTACAGGCCCCTCTGGAGCCATCTCTGCCTGAGGGTTGCATCCCCGCAGCAGGCTGGTTTATTTTGTTCAAATGAAGTACCATTGCCTTGGAGACGTTTCCACAAGAAAACAGAGAACTGTTCTCCTGGCTACCCACCCGAGCCCCTAAAAGTAGATGTATTATAAAAAGGTCTCACTCTATAGCCCAGGCTTGCTTTTAACTCACTGTGGAGCCCAAGTTGGGCTAGAACATGTGACCCCTCTGCCTCAGCCTCAAGGGCACTAGCCTTTTGAGCAGGAGGCACCATAACTGACTTTCCCTCCTCTTTCTATAGGATTTATTGTTATTGAGATGGGACTCAAGGCTGATGTCAAATTCATAGTTCACACGTGGTGCTGAAGCCTCAATCAGCATCCTCATAGCAGGGACAATAAGTGTACGCCACCACACCCACTGCATTCCCCTTTCACGAGCTTTTCACTCCAAAAAGTGTACATCTATCTGTGTGTTTATTGTTTACCTAAGATTTAAGTACTACAAAGGCTGAGATCTCCGTCATACTCAGTTCTTTTCTAGCACGTAACAGTATCTGGCATACTGATGATCTATAAATATTTGAACCAACAAAATAGAGGAACCAGTGGTTTACACAGTGACTCAAAACAGGTGAACTGGGGGCCGGAGGGTTAGCTCAGTGGTTCCGGCGCCTGCCTCCCAAGCGCAAGGTCCTGAGTTTGATCCCCAATAACCACGTATAATGCTGGGCGTGGAGGCTCACGCCTGTAATCCCAGCACTCGGAGGCAGAGACAGGAGGATTGCTGAGTTCGCTGCGGCTTGCCTGGGCACCATAGTGAGCTCAGGGCCAGCCTGAACTACAAGCGAGACCCTGTCTCAAAAGCAAAAAAAAAAAAAAAAACCAGGTGAATTGGGCCACACTTTTGGCTCAGTGGTTCTGGCACCTGCCTAGCAAGCACAAGGCCTTGGTTCAATTCCCGGTAACCACACACAACAATACTGGCCATGGTGGCTCACATCCACCACCAGTTAGTACCGCATACCACAGTGCTGGGTGTGGTGGCTCAGGTCTGTAATCCCAACACTTGGGAAGCAGTCAGAAGGATTGCTGATTTAGAGGCTAACCTGGGCTAAATAGTGAGCTCACAGCCAGCCTGAACTACAAAGTGAAACCCTGTCTCAAAACAAAACAAAACAAAACAAAACAAAACAAAACAAAAGCGGGCTGGAGGGTTAGCTCAGTGGTTCCGGTGCCTGCCTCGCAAGTGCAAGGACCTGAGTTCAATCCCCGGTAACCACATACAATGCTGGGCATGGAGACTCACGCCCACCAACAATCAAAACCACATACCGCCGGGCGTGGTGGCTCACGCCTGTAATCCCAGCACTCAGGAGGCAGATCCAGGAGGATTGCTGAGTTCAAGGCTTGCCTGGGCTACATAGTGAGCTCAGAGACAGCCTCAACTATAAAAGCGAGACCCTCTCTCAAAAACCACCAGTGTGGTGGTTCATGCCTGTAATCCCAGCACTCGGGAGGCAGAGACAGGAGGATTGCTGAGTTCTAGGCTTGCCTGGGCTACACAGTGAGCTGAGGGCCAGCCTGAACTACAAGGCGAGACCCTGTATCAAAAAAAAAACCACAAGTGAACTGTGGCAGACAAGGGGGTAAGGTAACATTCCACTATTTACACAGCAGCTCTATTCCAAGCCTCTAAAGACATACTCCCTTCTAAATAAAAAGGAAGAATACACCAAGGATAAGTAGAAGTGAGTTTGATAAAAATCAAAGGCCACAGTTTACAATTCTAAAATTATTCATAAAAATTCAGCCACCGGGCCGGAGGGTTAGCTCAGTGGTTCCGGCGCCTGCCTTGCAAGCACAAGGACCTGAGTTCAATCCCCGGTTACCACATATAATGCTGGGCGCGGTGGCTCACGCCTGTAATCCCAGCACTCGGGAGGCAGAGACGGGAGGATTGCTGAGTTCGCGGCGGCTTGCCTGGGCACCATAGTGAGCTCAGGGCCAGCCTGAACTACAAAGCGAGACCCTGTCTCCAAAAAAGCAAAAAAAAAAAAAAAAAAAAAAAAAAAATTCAGCCACCACCTAGGACACATCCAGGTTCAATCATGGAAGGTGATATATATCTGGGTAAATGTACAGACTTTTTCTAGAGAACTTGAGATGCCTGAACTTTTTTTCCTCCCATCAAAACAAAGATTCTCATTCCTTCCCCTTGAATCTGCATTGTCCCTGCAATTTGCCTTTCCCAGCTGGATGTGGACAAGTTGTGTAACCTCCAAGCAGGACAGGTTTCATGTGCTGGGAAAGTTCTGAGCCTACCTGTACCCTCACAAGGCAGAGCCACACGGAAGAAACCCACTCGAACTCTGCCTGGCATCAGCTGCTAGATCAACCCATCACCTGCCTGAGTGAGATCTTCTGGTTTGGTGACTGTGGCCCAAATCTGTAATATATAGGACAAGAATCCCTCAGTAGAGTTCTGTCAAAAGAAAACCATTTATTTATTAAAGAATATATAGAGCTTCTGGCAAAACTGGATTTCAGGGCTAGATTATCTTCAGCCAGATAATGGTCATTTAAAATCTCCTTGCTAAGGTCCTGAGTAATGTCAGACCTTAACTTCCTCTTGATAAAGCCTTAGGAAATACTTAGGGTACTAAAAGTTCCTTCCTAACTCTGTCTGTAGCCAATTCCAACAAAAACAGATCCACGGGTTCTATTTCAAAGCCTTAGGCAGAAGCAACAGAGAACCAGAGGAAAATCAAAGTTTCCAAAAGCTAAAAACATGCTCACACCTTCAAGTCTGAAGAGCCTTAACACAATGTGCAGAAATATCTTTCAGCAAAGCTGTTATAACGAGAAAGTTAAGACCCAGACAAGTATTCCAAGATTTCTTCCCATCAGTCTCCGCCACACACATTCTCCCACACCCCTCGAACAAAACCAAATTCCGCATGTGACACACACACTGAGTATTCCCAACCCCTCATTCCCAGTGCCAGCCCACCATTCTGCCACCAAACTACTCTATTCCCCCCCGGTCCCAAAAATATGATCTTATTTCTCACCACTGGCTTATAATCTCAATACAAACTTTTAATTTTCCTTTCTTGTCAAGAAAAAAAAAAAAGGGTGCATCTCCTTCAGAGTAAATAACAATCCTTACAAACTACAAGATGTATCTTTGAAACAAAAGCACTTCCTTTAAAATATGGATGATTGGGGGCCGGAGATTTAGCTCAGTAGTTCCAGCGCCTGCCCCACAAGCGCAAGGTCCGCAGTTCAATCCGGTAACCACATACAAAGCTGGGCGTGGTGACTCACACCCACCAGCAATCAATACCACATACCACAGTGTCAGGACGTGGTGGCTCACACCTGTAATCCCAGCACTCGGGAGGCAGAGACAGGAGGATTGCTGAGTTTGAGGCTTGCCTGGGCTACATAGTGAGCTGAGGGCCAGCCTGAACTACAAAGTGAGACCCTGTCTCAAAAAAAAAAAGGATGATTGGGCCAAGGATTTAGCTCAGTGGTTCTGCCATCTGCCTGGCAAGCCCAAGGACCCAAGTTTGATCCCCAGTGCCACTCACCATACTGCCAGGCATGGTGGCTCACATTCACAATCCCAACACTTGGGAGGTAGAGACAGGAGAACTGCTGTGAGTTCGAGGCTTGCCTGGGATACATAAGTGAGCTCAGGGTCAGCCTGAACTACAAAGCAAGACCCTGTCTCTAAAAATAAACAGATAAAGGGCCAGAGATTTAGCTCAGTGGTTCCGGTGCCTGCCTCGCCTCATCTCACCCTGTAGTTCACTGACCCTAAGCTCACTATGGTGCCCAGGCAAGCCTCGAACTCAGCAATCCTCCTGCCTCTGCCTCCCAAGTGCTGGGATTACAATCATGAGTCACCACGCCCAGTATTGTTGTATGTGGCTACCAGAGATCGAAGTTGGGACCTTGTGCTTACCAGGCGGGTGCCAGAACCACTGAACTAAAATCTCAGACCCAATGTTTCTTTTCCTTTACCTTCCTTCCTTCTTTCCTTCCTTCCTTTCTCTTTCTCTCTTCTTCTTTTGCAGTACCAGGGATCAAACTCCAGCCGTTGTGCATCCAAAGTTGATGCGGTACCACTTGAGCTAAATCCCCAGCCCTCCAATGTTTCTTTTTTGTAAGAATCTTTTTGGTTGGGCCGGAGAGTTAGCTCAGTGGTTCCGTCGCCTGCCTTGCAAGCGCAAGGACCTGAGTTCGATCCCTGGTAACCACATATAATGCTGGGCATGGAGACACGCCCACCAACAATCAATGCCACATACCACAATGCCGGACGTGGTGGCTCACGCCTGTAATCCCAGCACTCAGGAGGCAGAGACAGGAGGATTGCTGAGTTCACGGCGGCTTGCCTGGGCACCATAGTGAGCTCAGGGCCAGCATGAACTACAAAGCGAGACCCTGTCTCAAAAAGAAAAAAAGAAAAAAAAAAAAAAAAAGAATCTTTACGGTTTATGTGTTGCACTGAGAGCAACTATTCCATAGAATAACGATATAGTGTGATAACTTGTTATTCTCTTATTTATGTTTCTTGGGGGAGGCATTGGAAATTGAGCTGAGAATCCTGAGCCTGCCAGGCAGGTAGGGCATCATTAACCTATATCCTTAGCCCCGAAATTTCTATGTTTTTTATAAAATAAAATCTTTGAACATTCAAATGAAGACATAAAAAGATGTAGTGTGAGCAGGGGGTGGTGGCGCACACCCACAGTTCCAGAACTTGAGTGGCTGAGATAGGATTACCACGAGTTCGAGGCCAGCCCAGGCTAGAGCCAGACCCTGATACCCCAACAAAGACATACTGTGTACATCTACGGACTCATGATGAATGTGACGATTTGTACTGCAAACATGTACTGATAAAAGTTAAAATAGCTGCATTAGAGTAACCAGCGGTTTTTCCTTATATTGGATGCTTTCACATAGGGCATATTTAGGGAATGTAAGTAAAGCACAGTCCTCCTTGAGGTTCATTTACCCAAGTGTTATCAGACCTAGAAGGAATTTAACAATGGCAAACATATCTGCAAGTACTTAACAAGGGTCAAGCCCTGTGCCAGGTGCTTTCAGGGTATTAACTTGTTTACTCCTAACCACTACCCTATGGGACAGCAACTGTATTCACCCTCATTTTCCAGATGAAGAGAATGGACAGAAAGAGTTTTAATATGGCCAAAAACAACACAACCAGAAAGTAGATTCAGAGTCAGTGTGAACTAGTTAACAGTTAACAGCGCCCCTCCCCCAGCTGCCTTGAGAAATTTGCTTCTATAAATCTTCATCTATCAAGTCAGGATTCTGCGACCCTCCACCGGAGCAATTTCAATCCGTGTCTGTGTGCCATCAGCTACTACCAGATCCAGTTGGTTTCTTTTTCACGTCCTCCAAGCTCAACAACCCTCAATGGCTCCCCTACTGCCTACATGTCACAAACAAGGACACTCTTCAGTGGAACAGGCCTGACATTAACAACGCACTCCCATAACTCACCTAAGTGACCTTCATACAGCAAAATATCTCTCTGGCCACGTGTTGTGTAACTCCAGGGCCCTCCTCATCTCCAAGAGCTCCATGATCTTATCATACTGCATTTATGAACCACTCGGCTTTTCTCCTAATGCCTCAAATTTCCACACATCACCCCCAGGCATGAACCCAGTAGTGGAAATGTAGAGAAGCTGGAAAAACCTATTTATCTGGCTCCCAACCCCCACCTCCCTCTGGCCAGAGAACACAGCTCTCAATGTCCTTCTCAGGATGTGCCTCCAGGGGCTCCAGCTCAGGCCACGACACCAGGCCGTCCCCAATTTCATTCATGGGCTCGTAGTCCAAAATGCTACCCACCCCAAGGGAATCTTTGATCCGTTTAGTCCAAAGCAAACAGCCAATCGCACAAGAGCTGGGCCCAAGATGGCCGCTGGTCCAATACAGAGCCTTTGTTTGTACTGGTTCCCTCAGGCACCAACAAGAAGGTTCTAGCCAGTCATTTTCTCTTCCACTGAACAGTTTCTTGCAAGCTAGGAATGAGCAGAAAATTCCTTCCCAGTCCCTCACCCAAGAAACGTATTCCTATTCTGGATGGCAAAATCTGTTTGGCTTTCTTTCCTTTCTTGTAATTTTGATACACTTTCAGGCCTGTGCTGCTACCCTGAAATTAAATTCCAAATAATTAAGTTTTCTGTGATGAATGTCATACAGCAGTAATTTACTTTGAAAGCTCACTCCCTTCTCAGCTGCCAGCTCCCCTACCTTCATTACTGGTAAGAAAAGGTGTAGCCAACAGTGACTTCGCACAATGGGATATTTAGCCAAGAGGATTCAATCAGGAAGGAGGAAGGATGTAAACTCAACGCAAAGTCAGTGCTGCATATTCTGCTTGTTAATCCAGTCATTTACAATTGGTAATAGAGTTGAACCCAACTGGCATTTAGTTACTTTGGTACACGCAGCCTGGAGACCTAACTAATACTGGTCAAGAAGAAACAAACTTTACCCTGTTCCCCCCCAAGAAACATTCCCAAACAAGGTTTTAACAAATGCAAATTGAACTAGTTACATTTCCAGTCTCATTTTGGGAAAGGGAGCTTCCAAAGACTTGTTTGTCACAGAGAAGGAAGGAAAGGGAAGAGAGAAAAGAAGGAAGGAAGAGAACTAGAAAAAGAAAAAAAGATGGGTGGACGTTTATTTTCAAACCTTTTTTGCACTTTGTACATTCTGATAAAGAACATTTCTATTTACCCTCCCCCCCAACCTCAGGATTTTAAATTAGAACGGAGTGGGTGATGGGGGTGGAAAATGACTTGAGATTTCAGGATCTGATCAATGCAACATGTTAGGGGCAGAGCACAAGGTCAAAAGGAAATGATTAATCCCACAACAGAACCAGGCAGAGGAGGCAGGGAATGGTGCCCCTACAAAAAACCCTCATTAATAAGTAGGTCAAAACATAACTATTTACCAAGTTCTTTCCAAACCTTATTCACTATCTTATCTGAAAATACATTTTCTAAAATCCAAAGGACTAGTCTCAGAGGTTATCACACTCCAGTTTTGGGGAAACACACTCCAGAACTAAGAGATGACCAAGACATTTGATGATAACTTCCAATTCTGACAGGAACCATGCTAGTTATTAATGGCAGAGGGAATATTTGGGGCCTATTTAAAAAGAAGTTACCAGTCAGAACATACAATATCCCTTTGAAATGCTATGACATCAATAATTTATAAATGGGTCAAACCCTATAGGGGGAAGGAAATGCCTTACAAAAATCCTCTGGGAAACTGTTTTCCTCTTTAGTTTTCTCCCTAATGCTTGCAATTGGAGACACACAAAAATCCTAATGAAGGATACAAATTGTCCCTCAAATTATACATCCTTTACAAAACCTCAGAACCGCCTCAACAGCTTTCTGACCAAAGATGAAGGATAGACAGCAGCGCGAGACCCCATCACCACCAGCCTCGGGCCACATCCAACAGGCTGAGGCTGAGAGGGGCAGCGGTGCATGCCTGTAATCCCAGCACTCAGGAGGCTGAGACAGGAGGATGGCTGTGAGTTCAAGGCTAGTCTGAAGTACTCCCAGAGCCTGTAAGAGAGAGCCCACTGCGACTGGCTGGGGAAGAAAAGGAAAATTTGTTCCAGAAGGAACTCTCTAACGGATCATCCGATTTTCAGATTTTCTTTATGTAAGGAAAGAAAATCTGCTAAAACAGTTTGTTTCTCCCAGGTTTTCCAAGCTAGCCTGAACTACAGAGTGAGACTATTTCAAAATTACTTTTAAAATGATTATTTCAAAAAGGGTTGGGGATACCTGCCTATAAAGTGGGAGGTTCTGAGTTCGATTCCCAGCAGTAGGTCTAGTGGATCCCTGTTTCACGTCGAACTATGAACAGATGACTACCTTTTCAAAAAGGCACCAGAGTTCCAGGCATTTAACTCAGTGGTTCTGGCGTCAGCCTTGCAAGCACAAGGTCCTGAGTTCGACCCTCAGTAACCACAAACCACAATGCTGGGCATGGTTACTCATGCCTATAATCCCAGCACCCAGAAGGCAGAGGCAGGAGGATTGCTGTGAGTTCAAGGCTTACCTGGGCTAGCCTGATCTCAGGGCTAGCCTCAACTACAAAGTGAGACATTGTCTCCAAAAAAATAAAAAAAGGAACCAGAGCCGTACCCCACAAAACACTCTCTGGTCCACAAGGCTTGAGGGCTGAGAAGAAACCAATTTCAATCTGTGTACACAATTTAGGATGATCCCAGGACCGGCCACACCTCAATTCCTGTGCACAACTGTGACTGTGCTCTATTCTGGAGAGAAAGAGCAAAGGCACCAGAGCCTGCAAGTCCCTTACATGCTATTCAAGAGCCTGAGGCAAGAGTACACCTCAGCCAGTGCAGGACAGCACCAGAAACACAATGTCTTTAACAACCCCACTTCCACCCAAGATTTCACAGTAAAACTGAGTGGCAGGCGTGGTAGCACACATCTGTAATTCCAGCACTTGTGAGGCTGACGCAGGATTACTGGAGTTTACACAGTGAGCTCTAGACCAGCCTGAAATACACAGACTCTGTCTCCGAAAAGAGTTACAGCCAAACCAATTACTGCCCCTTGCCTGTATACCTAGACACGGTAACTGGAAGACTGACGTTGAGTGGCTCACTTGTATGAATCAAAAAAGACTCTGGGGGCTGGAGATTTAGCTCAGAGGTTCTGGTGCCTGCCTCGCAAGCGCAAGGTCCTGAGTTCGACCCGGTAACTACAAACAACAATGCTGGGTGTGGTGACTCACGCCCACCAGCAATCAACCAGCAATCAGCACCACCTTCCACAGTGCCAGGCGTGGTGGCTCATGCCTGTAATCCCAGCACTTGGGAGGCTGGGACAGGAGGATTGCTGAGTTCGAGGCTTGCCTGGGCTACATAGTGAGCTCAGGGCCAGCCTGAACTACAAAGGGAGACTGTCTCAAAAAAAAAAAGACTCTGGCTGGGCGTGGTGGCTCACCTTTATCCCAGCACTCGGGAGGAGAGGCGGGAGACTTGCTGTGAGTTCGAGGCTTGCCTGGGCCACATAGTGAGCTCAGGGCCAGCCTGAACTACAAAGCAAGACCCTGTCTTTGAGAGAGAGACTCCAAGTCAAAGAAATAATCCACAGTTCTATGCTTATCTAAAAACTCCACTGAACAAAAGAGTGGGGAACTCAGTGACCTGTGTAAAAGCCACAGATTTATTTAGGAATAAGGATTTCTTGGAACTCCAGGACCAACTCAGGCTTGTTCTGCCCTCTAACCTCTGCTTAAACATTGGTTTTAGCTGGCCATCCACATGGTAAACTCAGTGATAGAATGGCCCAATCCATTATGCCAGAAAATAAAAATAAACTATAGTGGGAAATTATGATAGCAGTTTACAATGTAAGGCATGTGAAAGACCCGCTGGACAGCGTTCACCGGGTATCTGACCATCATCAGGAAGACTTCTCAGCTGTGCTCCGGCAGCCTAGCACTTGGGAGGCCTAGGCAAGTATGAGAGCAGCCTAAGCAACCTGGCAAGACCTCACATCGCAAAAGGAAAAGAAGGCCAGGGATGTAGCTCAGTGGTGCACACTTGCCTCACAAGCATAAGGTCCTGAGTTCGATCCCCAGTACCAGAAAGAAAAAAGTTATGATCAAAATGAAACAGGCTGGGGGTGTAGCTCAGTATATAGGACCTTGGTTCAAAGCCCCACTGCTGGGGAAAGGTGGCACCACCCTTTCCCTCAGCTCCACAGAACCTGGTTCCTTCAGACTCTGCCCATCCACAGAGACCCACATAGCTTTCATGTTTAAACAGCACTCAGACTACCTTTCTATTTCCTGTTCCCCCAGCTTTGCTGGCCCCTGAGACCCCAGAGCCAGGAACCTGTTTTCCCATTTCTTAAAATAAGTGAGTACTTGGGCCGGAGATTTAGCTCAGTAGTTCCAGCGCCTGCCTCACAAGTGCAAGGCTCTGAGTTCGATCCCAGTAACCACATACAATGCTGGGCCTGGAGATCCACGCCCACCAGCAATCAATACCACATACCACAGTGCCGGGCATGGTGGCTCACGCCTGTCATCCCAGCACTCGGGAGGCAGAGACAGGAGGATTGCTGAATTCGAGG
>PVIC010025153.1:8801-25597 GCA_004025085.1 Thryonomys swinderianus
CAGCAATCCTCCTGTCCCTGCCTCCCGAGTGCTGGGATTACAGGCGTGAGCCACCACGCCCGGCATTGTGGTATGCGGTGTTGATTGCTGGTGGGCGTGAGTCTCCATGCCCAGCATTGTATGTGGTTTCCGGGGATTGAACTCAGGACCTTGCGCTTGCGAGGCAGGCGCCGGAACCACTGAGCTAACCCTCCGGCCCGGTAAGTCTTATTTTAAAAAAGCCTGCACATAATTTTTACTTTCTTATTTTTTATTCTGTTATTGCTACAAGGAAAACATGTCTGATTTAGCCCTCTCACCCTACAAGGAAGAAGAGGAGGAGGAAGGGAAGGAGGACAACAAGAGGACCCACCCAGCCAAACCTTTCCCATCAATTTAACTGGGCTCAGCCTAGACCAGCTGACTCCAGAAAACTCACAGATGTAAATTAAATACATTTTTTTTGGTCAAATACTAAGGTATGGTGGTTGACTGTTACCCAGCAATAGCAAGCAATACCCTCATACTTCACCAACTTCTAGGAAACTGTTGAAAAAACAGGACAGAAAAACTGTATTGTATTAGCAGGAAACCATAATCACAGAAAAAGCTATGACTAATTGAAAGCTGATTTATCCTGGGTAGAGTAAGGGTTAGGGCAAAAGAGAAGTTAAATTTACAATACAGTCAAACGGGAGAAAACAGAGAACATGGAAACTGTCTGCAAGTACTGGAAGTAGAAATAGCAAGGTTGGGATAAATAGTGTGCTGATCTCCAAGAGCAAGCATCTAGGAAACGAACCTCTATGCCAAGGCAGCAAAAACTTACAGTGGAGCAAGAAAACATCTTTATGATATCTATAGCATTCTTGTTTCTGCAGAAGCAGTTAACACCCGTTGCTCTGATACTTTAAAATTGCACTGAACAAGAGAATAGTAACATACTGTGGAAATAACTTCTGGCTAACTTGCTGGGGAGTAGATCAATGGTCTCGTGAAGTTGAGCATCCACATCTCATTAGCCAGATGGACATTTATTCTTCCCCCAGTGATTTTGCTGGAGGTTAATTTTTTCAACATGTGAATTTTAGACAATTTAAGAGGAAATGTTGGAAATAATCTCTTGACTCAGAAGATTCTCCTTTAAGATTGGACTTAGAGCAAACCAGAGCAGGAGCCAAGGTTAGTGGGTTCTGGGTCATCAGAGAACTGGAGAAAAGTTGGATTGGATTTGAAAAGATGCCATCCAGCCTGAGACTACTGTTGGATCATGGAATCATGGGTGGCTGCTCCAGGTAGAGGCCTCATTGCACATGCTGCTAAGTGCTTAGAAGGCTGGGGAAAACGGGGTTGGCTGAGGGATTTTTGTTCTTTTTAATGAAATAATGTAATGGCAAGATGGACTATATCAGGGAAAAGTAACACCAAAAAAGACTTTCCGTTCCCTTGGTACATGAAAGCTCTCAGTGCTCTAAGTAGCCATTCCATTTTCTTCTTCACAAAATCCATTTTATTCTAAATGACTCATTTTGAAGTCTTTCTTCAATTTACAGAGTCAAATAGTTTGTTGGTTATAAAGGAATGGATTTTATGGGATTGTTGGGGTTGTCTTGGTGGGAAGAAATTCACAAGGGTTGAGCTGACACAGTGTACCTTCATGCCATCTACAGAGAAGGAAATGTTCTGTCTTATTTTAACAGGGACTAGGGCTGCATGATTTTTGTTTCTGGCATTAGTAATAATCTGCCTCATACTGGTTTTAAGATGATTTGGATTGGTTTTTGCTGGTTACTTACGAATGAATTTCTTCCAGTGTCTGGAAATAGATAGATACCTGGATGGGTTGCTATCATCTCCTTTCTGAGGTTGATTTGATGAAAGCATTACTTTGTCTGATTGTATTCTGTCCTATATCACCTTGGCTTTAGAAAGTAGGCAGAACATTGTCTGTTATGGCTTGTATGTAGATGTCCTTCTAAAGCCTCATACAGTCATAGGTGGGGCTTTTTCAGGGCTGGCTGAATCTAGAGGGATTCAGGGTGAGTGACTGGTTTGACACTCCCCTAATCCTGGTTCCCTGGACACAATAAAAGGAACAGAGAAAGAGGCTTGTCTCATTCCTCGCTTGCTTAGCTACTTTCTACCATGAACTATTTCTCCTCTGCATCCCCCTCTGTCGAGCCAACCTGCCTTGGAGCCAGCCAATTATGGACTGAAACCTCTATAAACTTTGGGTTGAACAAACCTTTCCTCCCTTGTGGGTGTCAGGTATTTTGCTTTAGCTATGAAAGAAGTAACTAAGAAACTCATTTTTAGTAATAAATATTTCAGTAACAACATGGAAAAACTGGCTTCTAGGCCAGTTGGTGGAAGGCAGTTTCACATGTATGTGAAAGCTTTCCTCATGTGACTCACACTTTCTTACATTTGTGTATATGGGAAATACATCAACCTTTGATGCCTTTTCAATGACCAGATGGAGATAGTCTTAAGATGACTAATTCAAAGTCATGTGGCTGCTGAAAGAATTGGAAAGTTCTGGGAGTAGAAAAAAATATTCTGATTACAAAAAAGGATAGGCTTTTGTGGTAGAAATTTTAGACTCAGATCAGCAAAAAGAGGAGCCTGTACTTTTCAGGTCACTGAACAATGAAAAACTCTAGAAATGTACACGGGGCAAGTCATCCCACTGGCAGCAAAGACAAGAAAGAATGAGTTATCTATGCTTCATTTGTGAACGTTTCCTGCTCTCAAACACTTTTATATACTCTCATTTACTTAGGGACATTGAAAATGCGTGTTGGTCTGTGTACATAACATATCTGATTAAAAGATATATATCACAAAATTCATGAACTATGTGAGGTCTAGTAATTTATTGATGAAGATTTAGGATAATGCACAGAGCAGTTTTTAAGCATTTATGATCCCATCAGTGTAAGTATTCTTGAAGTGTCCAGGCACCATCTCTGTCTTACTGTTAAGGTCAAGGACCGTCTCTTCATGTTCTTTATTGTCAAATGTAATGCTTCTGCTTAATTTCACATCTCCTATCACAAGAGAAGGTAGCAAGGGTATTTTTACTTTGCCACAGCTCTTTAGAATTGTTTGTATTAAAATAGAATGGATTTTTTCTTTCTCTGCCTTTCCTTAATGCCATTTAATTAATGCTGGTTATCTTATAACTCATAATACTGCATTATTCATTTTGCTGCACATGAATGCTAATTTCCAATGATTCTCTTGAAGATTATTTAATTTCAATTCCATTGATAACCACAAGTGCAAGTCTCACTCAAAGTATGAAGGAAAATGGGAACAAGACTGTTTTGTTGTGTATTAAATGAATCAATGTAGAAGTTTATTGTATGCGTATAGAACACTATAGACTTCTTTTAAATATCTTAGGCTATAACCATGGCATTCCTAGCATGTGTTAGTATCAGTGCTGACCCCACCCAACCTTGAACACAGTGCCATCAAAGACAGAGGATGGAAGAGGGGCTCATAAGTTGAAGGAGTCCCATCCACCACAGGAACGGTCCCTCAACTTTACCATCCAACCTGACACGGTCAATATGGCAGAGTGTGGCATCATCCCATTGACTGGAGACCTGACAGGTCATTATTGGGAAGGGTATTTTAGAATGGTCTGAAAAAATTTTGGGAGGAGATGAGTATGTCCCTTCTTAGTGTCTACCTGACACATGGAGTAGAACCTGAAGAGGACAGTTGTTGTCATTGTGGAGCTGCACACCAGAGGGTAAGGTACAGACACACACACACACACACACACACACACCCCAGACTCTGGGGGAGGTTTCTGGCCACTTCCCTTTAATGAATGCAGTGTAGGGCATTATATAGCACAAGAGGTGAGAGGAGTTTATGGTGGCTATTGGGGATTGGTCTATGGTTGTCAGAGGAGGGGCCCAACATTGGGGAGGACCAGGCAATCTCCAGTCATGACGTGGCTGTTAGCTCAGTGCTTGCTTTGGTCTCAATTTAGTCTACTGAGGGCCAAGGGCTCTCTCAGTGCTATCTGGCTGGGCTTTTTACTATACCATCTCCATCATCTGATGACCTTGGGAGGGTGAGTGGGGAATGTGGAATCACAACTCCCAGACACCTTATCAGTTGAGAAGCTTCCCCATTTATTATGGAAGTTACAGGCATTTATATAGGGCAGCTTGGGATATGATTGGATGAGAGGGTGGGAGCAGCGCTCACGGCAGGGTGTGATTAGGTGCAAGGGCGGAAGTAGCATTTAGCAATGTATGATTGGTCTGCATCGTCTATGTCACCTGCATCATCTGCATCACTGTGGCTTCTTAAAGGTCCATTGTATCTATTTGTCCACTAGGAGGGGGAGGGGGAGGGAAGGAGGGAGAGAGAAAGAGAGAGAGGGAGAGGGAGAGGGAGAGAGAGAGAGAGAGGAGAGAGAGAGAAGAAAGGGAAGAAGTGGAAGCACCTGGAGAAAAGTTTGGCCACATCTCAGGACGTAGGAGACTGGTGTGCAGTGCAGTTGGCTCAGCCAGACCTGGATTTTGCCACTATCTCCTCCCCTCTGTTTAGACTCAATGGCCTCTGCCAACCATATGACAATTTTATGGGTTTGGCCTGATAGGGTGACCCTAAAATTAGCCTGTGAGCCCATGAACTTAGCTTGGACTAGCCCACTGTGAACCCCTCCCAAATGGAGCCCCAGACATTATTAAAGGTAACCACATCGAAGGATGAAGTCCGTTTGGGACTGCAGGCTCACCGTGGCAGCACAGGTGTCATGGAAGAGTGCTGAAGTTTGTCCAAGAGCGTGTGTGGTATTTTGAGTGAGTTGCTTAACAGTGGCAGCAGTGGCGATGTGGTTGTGCAAGGTGACTGAGGCAGTGATGGCCGTGGGGACTGTGGTAACTACGGACACAATGAGGGCAATGATGACTGAGGCCCCTAAACCCCATTTTCTGTGTCAGAGGAGGGGGGGTCACTGCCCAGCCAGTCCTTGGTAAGGGGTGGGCACACAGGTGCTGAAAGGCAAAACTGTCGAGTTGGGGGTACAGGACACATAGTATGAGTCACCACATACTCTGGAGTCCCAGAGACTCCAGAGAAGGAAGCGTTGGACCTAAGAGCAAAGAACATGGGTCAGTGGTGTTGGTTGTTTGGTTGCTAGGGTGGAGGAAGAGTCAGTTGGAAGTGAGGTAGAAAAACAGACAGAGGAAGGAGAGACAGAAGTAGTCCGTGTATCAGTGGGAGACCCGGGAGGAATGCATTGCCAAGGGGGCAAGAAAGGGAGGAATTCCAGTCGATGTTGAGCAGAGGAGGGGGGTTGGGACCTAGAGCTCATACTTAGTAACTGCAGCCTGGGAGTTGGCGGTGAGCGCAGCACACAGGAGGACCGCCAGCACTGGCCCTGGTATGCGGTGGTGGGGGGGGAGCCCCGAGGGGCCAAAGCACAAGCTTGGTCATGAAGGTCCTTCATATCTCTCCAGGTGGTCTTATGAGGTGTCATGTGCTGGGCAGCATTGACATTTGCAGGACCGTTCCTGAAGCGAGAGCCTCCTCATTTGGCTGACTGGCGGATCGGGCGGCGGTGTAGGGCTTGACATCTTTTGTAGGGAGCCACCCTTCTGCAGGCTGAGCTGCTCCCAGGAGTCACCATCCAGGCTTTGGGTGAGGTAGAGGAAGCCAGCGTCCTCCACGCAGATCCAGTTCTTGTGAAGCGGCTGGTGGCGGACGCCCTGGAGGTGCTGGGCCAGGTGGAAGCTGGGCACCTCTCTGGGAGGGTCTCGCAGGGTGGGGAAATAGGGCAGTGGGTCCTGGCTGGCTGCTCCAAGCACCGCAGCTCCCAGTAGGCGTCCTTTGGGAAGCAGAGGCCCGGAGGGGCTTCTCTGGGCAGTGGCAGCAGCAGCAGCAGGAGCCACAGCCCCACAGCGCCAGACGTCGCCTTTGCCGTCGCCTTTGGCAGCGGGGGAAGAGGGGCGGAACGGCACGCGGGTGGGGCAGTTTAAGGGGTGGAGCGGAAGGAGGGGCCGGTGATCTGTAGTGGGGCAGCACCTGGGTGCCGGCTGGAGGGGAAGAGGCACTGGCACCATTTTGGGGCCAGCCCTGTATGTCGCCGGAAGAGAAGGGACACAGGTGCTGTTGTTGGGGGTTGCGCAGAAGAGTAGAGGATATTTCTCATACTCAGAGAGGTGAGGTCAGGGGGAAGAAGGTGGAAGGGGGCTCGACATGTTAAAGAAGTGGCCTCCTGAGCTTCAGGGAGGAGAAATTCCCCATGAAGGTGGGGGTGCTCACATGAGAGGCGAGGTGAAGGATTACCCGAGGGCCCCATGTTTGGGCACCAACTGTTGTCACGGAGCTGTAGATTTTGCCATCAGATGGTAGATGAGTACCCTGGGTGCCAGAGTGGGAGCACACAGGATGCAGGATGCCTGGTACACCTCCTGCTGTGGACCAGGGACTGTAGTGCAGTTGAAATGCAGGTTGGTCACAGTTGTCACAGAGGCTCATACATCCTCAAGAGCTTGTAGTACACGACTGGTAGCATAGACATTCAAATTCATCCTGGGCTCTACATGAGTGACTCTAAGCCAGTGGGTCAGCACCATGCTAGATATTGCAGAGTCCGAGTCCTACAAAGTAGTATTGTTGTGGTCAATGGGAGGGATCCATTCACGAAGCTGCTTTTCTGTAGCATGGAGCCTATAGGTCCTGGAACCTGGGACTCAGAAAATTTCAAGGGAGATAATTCTGGTGACTATCAGTAGGTACCAGTGTAGCTGGCATGGCTGGCTATGGCTAGACCCAAGAATAGGAGGGAGGAGGGCTTGAAAAAATTTGAGGAAAATCACTCTAGAACATAAAGTCTATTTTGGGGGGTGGACATATTTGCATGATAGTATTGCTCAATGAAATAGCTCTCTATCTTTGACTTTTAGACAGAATTTGCAATAGCCAATGTCTTCTTTCTTGGAAGATTTTCTTCACTTGGTTTCTGGGACCCTACAGTCTCCTGGTTTCCTTTCTATTTAACCATTTCCCAGTATTTATTTATTCCAACTTATCTCTTTGGCTCCTAAATTTTGGACGCTCTTAGAGCTTAGTCTTTAGATTTTGTCACTATTGATGCTCACGTTCTAGGTGATTTTACAAGAGTTGATTGCATTATACAAAGAATATTTAAAATAAAAATTTTCACAGCAAAACACATTTCCATTAATTCTCTACAAAATACCATTCCTTTCTTTGGACCCACTTATCCTACTGTTTTTCCCATTTTTTTGGGAAGTAGTTCTGGAGAAATCCTTTGATGTCTTTACAGGTGTAATAAAAAGATACGGTGGGGCGGAGGGTTAGCTCACTGGTTCTGGTGCCTGCCTTGCAAGTGCAAGGTCCTGAGTTCGATCCCCGGTAACCACATACAATGCTGGGCGTGGAGACTCACGCCCACCAGCCATCAATACCACATACCACAGTGCCGGGCGTGGTGGCTCACGCCTGTAATCCCAGCACTCGGGAGGCAGAGACAGGAGGATTGCTGAGTTCAAGGCTTGCCTGTGCTACATAGTGAGCTCAGAGCCAGCCTGAACTACAAAGTGAGACCCTGTCTCAAAAAAAAAAAAAAGATACGGTGAATGCTCCCGCCAAGTGCCATCCAACAGAAAGACAGGCTGATCCAAACTTTACAGTGTGTCCTCACTCGTCCTATTTACGAGATCTGGTACTGTTGAACTTCTGGTTTTTCCTTAAGCCACTATGACCATGAAGGAGAAATGTTTTGAATCAATTCACAACAGTTCAACTAAAGACAGAATGAAAGGGAACTTTTAGAACTGCTTCAGAAAGTGGCAAGAATGATGGAAAAAGTGTGTCTGGAGCAAAGAGAGGGGGGTGTTTCGAGGAGCTTAATGGCACTGTGGCCCTTACCGTAAGAAATGAAAACATTAGACATTCACAGTATTTTTCAGTGACACCTCACATACAGGGTCGCCATATGTAATTGTGTGCACCATGTGTGTGCACTTCCTGTTTCTAGTGGATGTTACTCACAAAATGACAATGGGAACAAAACTGTGCTCTGCAAAACCTGAAGATTTAGTCTCATCACTAAATATTTTCTGTACCTTATAACACTGGATTCTTTCTCTGAACTTCAGACTCAACTATATTGAAAAGTCTTTTTTAACATATCCACTCAAATGTTCAGTCTAATGTATAACATCCAACTCCTGATCTTCTCCCCTAACACTCTTTGCTTTGTAATCATTTCACATTAGTAAATGCCATCCTAGGTGCCCAGTCTGAAATCCTGTGATTCATCTTTGACTCTTCTTTCCTTCTTACCCTGTGTTCCATAAATTGGTGAATCCTTGGCTCTGTTTTCAAAATATATATACAGAATTTAGTTCTCACTAGCGTTACTCCAATCATCATTGTCTAAGTAACTGTTATTCTTTCCTGGACTGCAATGCTGTCCTAAGTTATGCCAATGCATTTACCTTTGCTTCCTTAGTTTATTCTTAAAGCACAAATCTTCTTGAACTAGTTAAAATACATCAGGTCATGTAACAGCTCAAACCCATCCACTGGCTTATTATATAACCTAGATTTAGTATGAATAATACAATGTGTTCTCAGTATGGCTGCCAAGGCCTCAGGGCTTCTGCACCTCGCTCATCCCTTCTTTTACTCTTTGCTCGTGCTGCCTCGTCTGTGTAGGTTTGACGGCTGGTTCTGCAGGGTGGTGAGTCTGCTGTGGCCCACGGTCTTGGCACCAGGTCTTTCATCTGGGTGGCTGTCCTCGCGAGTATTTTTGTGACTCTCTCCCTTGCCAAGTTGGTACTGCCGATCAGCTGCCTCCTCACCAGTGAGGGGTTCCTTGACTACTACAATGGAGACAGCAAACAGCTCTCTCTGAAAACAATGTTCTCTATGCCCATTTTCTTGCTTGTTCAGTGTGTAGCACCATCACTATCATCAGATGCTAAAACTTTATTTTAAAATTTTTATCTTTATCAGTACATATTTGTAGTACGTAATGATTATATTCATTGTGGGGTGTTGGTATAGGTGCATAATGCATCTTAATTCTTATTCTCCCTTTGTCCTTCCCTCCCTCCATCTGTCTCTTGGTCCCCTTCCAATTTATAGAAGAGTTATCTCCCTGGTTCTTATTTTCCATATTTTATTTTGTTTTCTATTTATACTTTGGATTTCTCATATAAGAGAAATAAGGTGACATCTAAGCTTGTGTAGTTGATTTATTTCACTTAACATTATGGTCTCAAGGTGCATGCATTTTCCTTATACACCCCAGTTGCGGTGGGCTCTGTCTGTATCCTGGGGACACCAGGCCTTCTTTCTTTCCGGCCCTGAAGGACAGGAAAGGATCTGTGCTTTCCCACACTGGTGGCTACCACCTCTTCCAGTCCTGTACCACGAAGGGAGTTTCCCTCAGTTTCCCGCTCTACTTGCAATCTTTTTTTCGACCCCCCTGGTAGATGTGTGTGGCTAAGTGCCTGCCAGCAGATGGGAAGTTCCTTTGTGATTGCAGCTCACAGGCGTCAATGCACTCATGGTAGCAAAGTTAGTGACTTATTAAAGATTTTAGCTGAGTTCTTGCCCATTTTTGTGGAGCCTGGCTTCTTCTCCAGTGCGAGGCATGCCTTTCTTTTTGCTTTTCTTCCAGCTCTCTCTATTGTAATTAGTGAGGCTAGTGAAAACTGCTATTTGTTCCTATACTGGGTTGAATAATGTCTCCCAAAAGTTCATGCTTATCCAGAACTTGTGAATGTGATCTTACTTGGAAAGTGGGTCTTGGCTGAGTGATCAGCTTAAGATGATGTCATCCTGGTTTCGGGTGAGTTCTAATTCCAATGTGACTGGCACAACGATAAAGCATGGACACCTGCGTGCAAAGACCCAGATGCTTAAAGAAGTCTGTGTAAAGATAGAAACAGACTAGAGTTGTGCTGTCACAACCAAAGAACACCAAAGATTGCTGACAACCAACAGGAGCTAGATGAGGTAAGGAAGGGTTTACCTAAGGTCTCAGCAGAGTTGTGGCCTTGCCAATCCCTTGTTTCAGAATTACGAGAGGGATACATTGTTATTGTTTCAGGCCATTTAATATGGAGTAATTTATTGTGGCAGCTCTATGACGCAAATATTGCTGTTATAGTTTGGATCTAAAATGTCCACACAAAGCTTCATGTGTTTTAGAGGAGGGACTTCTGGAAGGTGGTTAGGTCACGGGAACACTGTCTGAATGGGGGATTAATCCAGTGGTGAGCCCATGGCTGACAGTGCTGTTTGGAGCTTGAGCCCAGTCGGAAGTTGTAGATCTCTGCAGGAGTGGCCTGGAAGGGTGTACCTCACTTCTCATTCTGCCTTTTGGCCACCATGGGTGAGTAGCTTTCCTTTGCCAGGGCTTCCTGCCATGGCTTTTCTGTCTTGGAGCCAGCCAACCGTGGATGGACCCTCTGAAGCTGACCCAAACCCACTTTTCCCTTCGAAGGTGTGCGTGTCAGGCATCTGGTCATAGTGATGTGAAGGCTAATGTAATTGCACCCATCTATGAACCCATAGATTTCTTACCAGGTGACTGTGCTAAGATTTTAAGTCTCTCCTGGGTTCAGAAACCATTATAATTTTTTGTATCATCTCATTCTGTTCTGCCTCTGTGACATACATTTTGCACTTGAGGTTTCTGCTGCAATTCTTCTATCCTTTCTTTATGTCTTACTTTCTTAATTGCTCAATTTATGTGTGAGCATACATTTTGTCTGGTTTGGGGACCTCTTGACACAAAGTTTTAAGGCAGAGCAGCTCATATATAATAGAGGGGAATTGTGACTCACACATGGGGAAATGTCAGAGCGATTTCAAGGGGTAAGCTCATTTGGAGGCAACAAAAGACAGGACTTCAAAAATAGCTAATGTGATGTCAAGCTTGATGTTCATCCACAAGAAAAACCCCAAAGATCTAAGCCAATGGCTTTGGTTTGTTTCTAGGGAGCTCTGAGAAGGGCTCTGTGAAGGGCTGTTTCAGGTGTGTGTGGGGGGGTGTGGACCACTGGTCCTTAGGATGCATTTTTATGATAGAGAAGTAACTGGTCTTCTCAGAAAAGAGATGAAAACCGGTCCCCAGAAGCTTCTAACTAGGGCCCGGCCAGCCACTCGGGTGTTAGGTCCGCCTTACCATTTAAATCTCTCCCTGCTGGGAATGGAATGAGGAGAGCCTTAGCATTCTTTTATTATGTGACTCTTTATTGGTACGTTATACGTACATATCATGATCACATTCAACATTGAGAATTTATACTAGTATATGACATGATTTAATTCTCATTTTTTCTGATTCCCCTCCCCTCCCCCCCAACTCCCTGCTCCTTATATACATAAGCTTTGTTTTCCTTTTTTAAAATTACCATCACATTTTTTCTTTCTCCTTGTTACTTCCCCCTTCACCCAACTTCCCTTTGAATATTTTCTATTTCACAATATCCATCATACATTCTAGAGCTCATTTGCATCTTCGGTTTCTCATACCAGAGAAAAGATATGGTATTTATGCATCTGTGACCTATTTATTTCACTTATAAGTGTGTCCTCAAGGTACATCCATTTGAGTAGGAATGACTCAAACTTAACATTCTTTATGGCAGAGTAATACTCCATTTTATAGAAAAACCACAACTTCTTCATCCAGTCTAAAGTTGATGGGTATTTGGGTTGTTTCCAAGATTTAGCTATCACAAACTGAGCCGCTATAAACATGGGTGAACATATGTTGCTGTGATATGAATCTTGTAATTCTTTCATGTATATCCCCAGCAGAGGAATAGCAGGGTCAAATGGGACCTCTAATCCTATTTTTTTGAGGAATCTCCATACTGATCTCAATAGTGGTTGTACCAGTCTACATTCTCACCAACAGTAGAGAAGGTTCCTTTCTCTCTGCAGCCTTATCAGCTTTTATTGCTGGCTAATTTCAAAATACCAGTCATTATTTGTGGAGTGAGATGAAATCTCAGTGTTGTTTTCATCTGCATTTCTCAAATGACCAGTGATGCTCAGCATGTCTCATTTCTTTGTTAGTTTTTTTTTTTTTGAGACAGGGTCTCACTTTGTAATTCAGGCTAGCCCTGAGTTCACTATGTAGCCCAGGTTAGCTAACCTTAAACTCAGAAATCCTCCTGCCTCTGCCTCCCAAGTGCTGGGATTACATGCATGAACCACCATGCCCCAGATTGTGGTACGTGGTATTGAATGCTGGTGGGTATGAGTCACCACGCCTGGTATTGTAGTATATGGTTGCCCAGGATCAAACCAGGGACCTTGAGCTTGCTAGGCAGGCCCTGGAACCACTGAGCTAAATCTCTGGCCCTGAGCATTTCTTCATATGTTTCTTGGCAGCTTTACTTCTTCCTCTGAAAAAATGTCTTTTCATTTGAGATGCTGTTTTTGAATTGGGTCTTTAAATTTGAGGGAGCTTATTTTTTAAAGCTCTTTATATATTCTAGGTAGTAACCCTTTCTCTGAGAAACAGCTGTTAAAGATTCTTTCCCATATTGTTGGTTGTCTTTTAGCTCTGCTGGTGGTTTCTTTTGCTGTACAGAAGCTTTTTAATAAGGTGAGATCCCATTTATTGATTTCTTCTACTAGTTTTCATGCTATAGAAGTTTTGTTCATAAAGTCTTTCCCTAAGCCAGTGTCTCCAAGAGTTTTACCTGTTTTGCAGCAGGTTTAGTGTTTCTGTCTTAACATTTAGGTCTCTAATCCATTTTGATTTTAGTCTAGTACATGGTGAAAGAGACAGGTCTAGCTTTAGTCTTTGGTAGGTTAAAGCCCAATTTTTCCAACACCATTTGTTAAAGAGGCTCTTTCCTCCACTGAGAATATTTGGCTCCTATGTCAAAGATGAGGTGGTTTAGTGTATCTAGAGTTGTTTCTGGATCTTCTAATCTGTTCCACTGATCCTTGGATCTGCTACTTTGCCAGTATCGTGCAGCTTTTTGATTTATTCTTTGACTATCATCCTCTTTGATTTCCTTTAGCATGATTTTCTGAATTGTTTTAGGTTTCTGTCTGAGGGGGCTGCAGGATTGACTTGGCACTACACATCTGTATTTGATCTTATAGGCTTCCCTGCAGAAGGAGGGTCTTTGTAATAGGAACCATAATTCTCCTACCACACAGTACAGAGACCACAGCTTCTGACTCTACTTCCTTTCTGATTTGAACCAGGTCAGAGGATCTTTGTATATGTTGAATGAACTGTTGGCTTGAGTAGAAAGTTTCAGTTTTAGTTGGAACCAGACTTTCTGGAGTTTCTGTCAGGAAACAGCCTGGGTAGTGTTCTCAGGCTTCTTGACGAAGAAGTACGAAGGATTCCAGGGGATAAAGAAATGAGCCTAAACTAACAAGATAAAATTTGGCAGGGATATAGGTAAAGCTTTGAGTTAGGAATAAAAAACATCTGGTACATGAATTCAAGTGATCTGGTGCCTTAAGAAGAACAGGGGGAAAAAGTAGTAGAAGTACTAACATTATTGAAACTTTTTTATAGTTTTTCTTACATGTGAATGTCCATTTTAGGCTAGACTAAAAGAGATAGGTGTACATGGAATTTGTATGAAATAGAAGTTATTATAAAGACAACAATTAGGAAAGTGTTTGTGTGATAGATTTATTGCAAACATGTCCTGAAAGTTTCACCTTCTCCTTGTTTCCATCTATTTTGCAATTTGACCATGTAGCTCCTCCCATAAGAGGTGAAGTCTGTTTCTCCACCCTTTGAATAAAGTCTTATGATTTGCCTTGGCCTGTATAGAATATGGGAGGAATGATGGTATAACAGTTCTGAGGTTATGTTTTATGAGCCCTTGTACATTTCTTAGAATCTTGCCTCTGCCAAGGACAAGCTTGCAGCTGACTGATAAGAAACATATAACTTAGTCCTCCTGTCACCTTAGTCATGACACATGAAGGTAGAATATCACAGACCAGCCAGCTTTCCCCTACCTGATGGTTGGCTGAAAATACAAATATAAGTCCAGCTGAGGTCTGTTAAACTTGCCCTAGACTAGCAGAATCATCTGCTTAACCTGTAGCCTTGTGAGTTATACATTTTTTTTTGTGATACCGGGGATCGAACTCTAGCCCTTGTATGTCTAAGGTTGGCATGGTACCACTTGAGCTCAATCCCCAGCCCTATAATAATTTTTTCTTTTTGTGGTGCTAGGGATTGAACCCAGCCCTCTCACATCTCATGTGTGCTGGACAAATGCTATACTATGGAACTATATTTCCCAGCCCCATAATTGTTGTTTTTTTATATAACTAAGTTTTTGATTGGTTTGTTACACAGCAGTTGCTAAATGATACTGCCTTGAATATACATGATGAAAAGAATTGCACATCACATAAAGAACTCTGAAAGCATCCAGTGATTTTTGGCCTTGTAGCAGAGAAGACTTGGAGATGAGTGTGTTAGTTCTGGAGACTATACACACTATGGGCTGTAGAAAAACCTAAAAGCCAGAGGACTGTGGTGGCCAGCTGATCTGATGATAAAGGAAACTTGTCGCCTAGAGAGTGGCCTGTACTCCTAGACTGTAGGGGCAAAAGATATGATTCCCGGGAGATCCAGTGTGAACTATATAGCCAGGAGTGATTTGTAGAGGCTACTCAAGAAGGAAAGCTGGAATCGTTTTAGGACCGTAAAAAAGAGGGTCGTTGGAGAATCCTGGTAGAAACAGGGGAGTGAATGGTAGTTGTAAGTGGCTGTTTGGAAGGTGGATCATGTGTACGGGAGGCAAGGAGCATCATGGGAGAGAGGTCACTGCCGAGGTCTCTGGTAAGAAGTCCAGTAGCACCAGGGCCAAAACTCAGCCACACTCCTCGAGTAGGACCTGTCCTTGCCCCTCGTGGTCCTTCCTCCTGCTCTTCACCTCTGGGGACAGAGGCCATCTCACATCGGAAGGCGAGGGGTGGCTGTACTAGACAGCCTACCAATATCTGAAAACACTTTCCCTACTCTTTCCTACACTGCTCCCTTCTGGTTTGAGCAGCATTAGGGTAGAAATAACTTCGAATAAAGTCTGGAGCTGAGCCTACTTCACGGTACTAAGAAGGTACTGAAAGATTATCATCGCTGAGACTAGAAGTGACTGGAAGGTTTATAAAATGATCGAAATTTGTAAGTGAGATATAGGCTTGCTCAACATCTCATCTACGGGCAGAGGAGAGCCTGGTTGTAAACGAGGTATCTCATTTATTTGATTACTCAGTATACACAGGTGTATGTGTAGTATAATTATTTTTAATAGATTCCATACTTTAGAGTAGCTTTAGGTTCATAGCAAAATCGATCCACCTCCCATTTGAGAAAAATATTTATTTCCCTGTTTTCTCTTATCTGTCCTTCATTTTGCTCTTTATTTGTAATGTTTTTCTAATTAGCTTCATTCCCTTAGTAATACACACTTAAGGTTCCTCCTTGTCTTTTCAAGGCTTGATAGCGCATTTCCTTTTAATGCTGAATAATATTCCATTGTTTGCTGAACACAGTTTATTTATCCATTCATCCACAGAAGGACATCTACGTTCTTTCCAAATTTGGGCAGTTGTGAACGAAGCTGCTACAAACATCTGTGTGATAGTTTTTGTATAGACAGAAGTAATCACCTCTTTGGAAGTGTTCCTCCAAGAAGCACAGTCTCTGGATTTCATGGTTAAGAGTGTGTTTCGGTTAGTAAGAAACTACCAACTTGTCTTCCCAGTTTGCGTTCTCAGTGCAGTGACTGAGGATTCTTGTTGTTCCACATCCTGGCTGGCATGCAGTGCTATCAGTGTTCTGGATTTTGAGCATCCTACTAGATGTTTAGCGATATTGCATTTTTGCTTTCATTTGCATTTCCATGATAAGAAGTGGTTTAGGCTTATTTGCCATCTGTGTGGCAGACTCAGTGAGGGGTCTGTTAAGGTCTTTGGTCCGTTAAAAAAAAATAAGGTAATTCTTATTGTCAAATTTTAAAAGTTCTTATATTTTGGAAAATAGCCCTTTGTCAGATATCTTTTATAAATATTTTCTTCAAGCCCTGTGTATTTTCTTGTGAACAGATAATATTATACCAAACTCATAGCTCTGCAGTAGTTTTCATTTTCTTTGGAGCTCATGGTTTAATGTGTGCAGGCTGGCCGTGTGCCTCTGAGAGGTTGATGCTCACTATGGGATTTTTGACGTTGTTTCCTTCCCTGTGGAGCCTTCACGAGACCTGTGGTCATTTGTCACTCAGGCACTGGAAAGAAGTAGACAGGTTTGATCCACCCTCCTATTTGAGTAATGGAATATGTTTCAGTAATTGAAAATTCTCATTTAAAAAGCTTGAGATTGCTGGGCGTGGTGGCTCATGCCTGTCATCCCAGCCCTCGGGAGGCAGAGACAGGAGGATTGCTGAGTTCGAGGCTTGCCTGGGCTCCATAGTGAGCTCAGGGCCAGCCTGAACTACAAAGCGAGACCCTGTCTCAAAAAAAAAAAAAAAAAAGCTTGAGATTTATTTTAGTTCCATGTTGTAACCTGCATATAATTCATGGTTTAAAAGCTAAGCTATTTTACTATTTCTTACAAACAAATAAAAACAAACAGAGCAGAGGCACCATAGTTTATAGATAGGTCACCAAGAAGACTACCTTGCAAAAATGTTACTTTTAATGCCCCCATCATTTAGTACCACTAAGAAAAGCCTTTCCTTCCTTCCTTCCTTCCTTCCTTCCTTCCTTCCTTCCTTCCTTCCTTCCTTCCTTCCTTCCTT
>PVIC010025154.1:0-16998 GCA_004025085.1 Thryonomys swinderianus
CTCACTATGTAGCCCAGGCAAGCCTGGAACTCAGCAATCCTCCTGTCTCTGCCTCCCGAGTGCTGGGATTACAGGCATGAGCCACCATGCCCAGCACTGTGGTATGTGGTATTGATTGCTGGTAGGCATGAGTCACCATGCACAGCATTGTATATGGTTACCGGAGATCGAACTCAGGACCTTATGCTTGTGAGGCAGGCACCGGAATCACTGAGCTAAATCTCTGGCCCCAAGTTAATTTCTTTTAAGAACTTATCTTGGGTTAGCCTGACAAGAACTAATACCCTGCTTTCAAAGTTTATCACCATCACACCTGTTCTGTACCAAACAGTCATTTTTATGTCAGAATCATAAAATGAGCAGTGGCCTAGTAGTACCTTTGGATTTTTGACAAAGTGGAGAAAGAACTTTCTCTTTCTTCAAAGTCTGTTTCATAATTTAAAAACCTACAAAAGAGAGGTTGGTCAGTTTTTGAGCTAGTGGGCTAAGTAGCTTAGTTGGGTTTTTATGCTATCCATCAAGACTGACCTGACATATAAATAACTTGAGTTATGACCAGAACTTTAATTTTAACTTGAAGAGTCTTGAGTTATAACCCAAATGCTGGCTGATTGTGCTTCCAGATGGTCACCGCTACAGATTTCACCCTTGAAAAGTTTTAGAAGGAACATTACAATATCTTTTTTTTTTTTTTTTTTTTTTTTTTTTTTTGAGACAGGGTCTCACTTTGTAGTTCAGGCTGGCCCTGAGCTCACTATGTAGCTCAGGCAAGCCTGGAACTCAGCAATCCTCCTGCCTCTGCCTCCCGAGTGCTGGGATTACAGGCGTGAGCCACCACGCCCGGCACTGGGGTATGTGGTGTTGATTGCTGGTGGGTGTGAGTCACCACGCCTAGCATTCTATGTGGTTACCAGGATCGAACTCAGGAGCTTACACTTGGGAGGCAGGTGCCAGAACCACTGATCTAAATCTCTGGCCCAACATTACAATATCTTTTCCTGTAGACCTGGGCTAACGTCTAAGAACACTGAGATTCACTTTTATAAGGAGAGACCTTGAGGGCTGTGTAGAGGAGCTTGAGCCTTTAATTGACCACCTTCAGTTACAAACAGCCCTTGGGAACAAATTGAGTTCATAAGTCAAGGGTCCATAGCACAACCTATAATTGAAAAGGAAACCTTTTGGAAAGGGAAACATTGTTCTGCAGGCCATTGTTCTATAACATTCATTGGCTCGTGGCATTGCGGGGAATAGTTGATGACAAACTGCTAAAATTGTCTTGTGCATTTAAGCTTGCCAAGCCCCAGAAGACCTGGACTTGACATTTTTGCCTACTCCCTGAAATTCAGCAGCAATCATCCCAGGAACAACAATTGCAGTTGGAATGCTGTCATTATGACCTCATACATGGTGTTTGGACAAGGGAGGGAGATGCCTTCTTGACTTGGCAATTTGTGAGCCACCTGCTGTCTGTTTTTCTTCTTGCTCTGTAGGTGACCAGAATCCAGTGGTTAGGGCTCCTTCAAAAAAAAATTTTTTTTTTCTTTTCAGTATCAGGGATCAAACTCAGGCCCTTGTACTTGTAAGGTAGAAGTGGTACCATTTGAATTAAATCCCCAACCCCTTCTTCAAAAATGAACAAAGTACAGACAAGCATAAAACCATACAGTATAAAGGAGTGCTGTAATTATGAAAGAGGCCTGGCAATTTGTGCCTAATTTCCTGACCCTGGAAGTCACCAGCCTCTTACGTTTCACATTGCCAGTTGCTACCACAGAGAGGGAAATTCTTGAAGAGAGATGGGCTTTTGTGATCACTTCCATATTTAATTAGAACTATTGCTATTAAATAAATGTTGGAGGTACTCTTAAAGTTCTTCAAGATGTAGCATCATGTTTTGAATTTTTAGAGATCTAATCACTAGACGCAGTAGCACACATAGTTTACTATTTTAATTGGCTTTCAAGGAAACGGTTTTGTTAAAAGTAAGGAGGTTGAGAACGTAGTGTATCTTATATTGTATGTAAAACTGTACAGTTTAGCAGTGTTATTCTTTTGATGGTGAACACGCTCACACAGGGTTAAGAGGGATTCTTCAAGGCTGGAGATTTAGTTAACGGGCACCAGAGATTTAGTTCAGTGTTACTGCACCTGCCTTGCAAATGCAAGGTCCTAAATTTGATCCCCAGTGCCAAAAAAAGAGTTTTTTTTTTTTCAGACACTAGATTTACATTTTGCTTATATATATATATATATATATATATATATATATATATGTATGTATGTATGTATATATTTTCTTTTTAAAATTTTTATTTTGTCATGGGTAACAGAATAAATCTGCTTAATAAACATGGTTTCAATTGAAAATGTTTCACAAAGAGGAAATTATTTAATTGATAAGTGAGACACAGGACATATATAAAAGCATGGAACCATGTTTGTATTACCCTGAAGAAATGTCCTGTGCTTTTATATATTTTTAAGAATAGATCAATTTGATCACATGAATAATGAGCCAGAAAGGCAGATTTCAGCTTTGTGTCTCTGGATCCCTCCTGCTCTTTAGACCCTGCCTCACTTAGATGGATTACTTGCCAAGGGAAGTCACAGTCTAAGACATGAGCCACTTGTGGTGTGTTGACCAGCTTTTCCTCATGATAACAAAATATGCATATGCAGATTACTTTGGCCTAATCAGCTTATAAAGAGAAAAGGTTTATTTTGGTTCAGAGCTTTGGATGCTGTTGCTTTGGCCTATGGTGAGGAGCATATGGGAGAGCAAAATTGTTCACCACATGGTCAGGAAGCAACAATAGAGGGAAAGCAGAAGGCTTGGGTCCCACAATTTCCTTTAAGGGCATGGCCCCAGTGACTTAAAGTCCTCCCATTAGGCCCTTTAAAGGTTTCACTGCTTCCCAATCGCACCAAGCTGGGACCAAAACTTTAACACCTAAGTCTTTGGAGACATTCAAGGTTCAAACTATAGCATCTGTTAAGAGGAGACTGCAGAGCCTGCCTGGGATAGAGTTAAACACCCTGTACTGAATCCTCATTCTAGAACTCCCTAGTAGTATGACCTTGACCGTCTGCTCTTTAGAGATTACTTTCACACCTGCAAAATGAGGATGATAATATACCATGGGGTTGTTTCAAGTACTCATGAATCATTGGGAGCTAGTGCCAGGCTTATCTTATAGATAAAGAAAGTTTTAGTACATAGCATTTGGTGTTTCAGAGTTTTTTTCTTTAGTATTGCTTTTTCATAAAATGGGATAGTCCCAGAACTTGACAGCTGGTGCTTGGTCTTCAGTGTTGTTCACCATGGATAACTTACAGTTGCTGAGGGCCAAGAAAGAAAGTCTACTTCCCTTCAGTTACTCTTCAGGAATTGCAGCCCTCTGTGATTTATTTCTCTCTACTCCTCCCCCTTCAAGGCCACTGTGGTACAATAAACTCAGAATCTGTTCAGGGGCAGAATTAATCTTCACCACAGTGCAAAGAAGTCCAGGGTAGGCAGAATCCAACAATATATAGTTATAGTAAGTTGTAAGTGTGGAATCGCAGATTACTTTGGCCTAAGTTTCAAATCCTGAAGTTTCTTCCAGTTGCTTCTTTGGGGGGGGGGGAGCTAAAACTCTGCATAAAATATTTCTTGTTTTTTTTTTTTTTTTTTTTTTTTTTAACAGCCATTTTGAAGTAGGTGAACACAAACATTTCTCAGTTGGGATGTCCATAGTGTGAGTTCTGTGTTGTACATGCTCATCATTAGTTTTAGCAGGGGGGCTTGATTCATGTGGTAATTAATGTCAGCCCTTTGTTGACTCACACATTCCTAACTGGTATAGTAAGATCTATGTTTATGTGAAATATGGAAGCGATTTTCTCCCTTTTTGTTTTGTGCTTGAGTTAGGATGGAGCAGTTGAGCTCTTCTTTGTTTTTTTTTTTTTTTTTTTTTTTTGAGACAGGGTCTCGCTTTGCAGTTCAGGCTGGCCCTGAGCTCACTATGGAGCCCAGGCAAGCCTCGAACTCAGCAATCCTCCTGCCTCTGCCTCCCGAGTGCTGGGATTACAGGCGTGAGCCACCACGCCCGGCTCTTTGTTATTTTTAAGGAGTCTCCAGTGTTGAGCTCTGCTTGGAGCTTGAGGGTGGACACCTGGCACTGGGGCCCTGGCAGGTCTCTCCAAAGTCTGGCTACCAACTGTGCAGTTCTAACCTCATTGTAAGCCCAGAACCTCATGTGGAAATGAGTGCCTTTTTTCTGCCACTCTCATTGCCTAATATTGGAGGACTAAATGGAAACCAGAGTAATGGTAGAATCTCAAGGGCAAGATTGTCCCCTTTACTGGCCTTGTATCTTGGGACCTGGTCACTGCTTTCTTTTTTTCCCCTTTTGCTGAACTTCTTTTTGGGAATCATAAGGGTGGGGTAAGTATAGTTTGGATTGTTGAAGGCCTGGAGGTTAGCTACAGAAAAGGAGTCTTGCCACATTTTAATGATTTATCCTCCAAAAACAGAAAGTTTTACTTTGTAGGATTAGAGAGATGTTTGGGAAAATGATCACAGGCTGTAAAGGTGAGTGGAAGATGCTTTCATGGCATCCAGCACACTGGTCTCATCTCATCCTCAGCAATCCTTTTCGTGTCGTGGCTGATAGAGTTTCTTCCTTCACAATGTAATGTTTTCCAGCTGCAGAGTTATAGCTGTCATGATCATTGTATAGGGGAAACAACCCAAATGGACATATAAATTGTGCAGTTTTCGGGGGGGGGTATTTTTTACAGAAGGAGTCTGAAATAGAAGGGCCATCATGGTTTTGTGCTTTTTTCATGGACAGATCTTTTTGTACACGGTATTGTAAAAGAGGACATGCATTCCTTGCAGTTGTTAAGCAAGTCCTCAAGGTGCAGCTGTCTTGAAGGATCAGGTGCTGTGGATCCAGTGGTGAGGGTCCAGGCTCCATTTCTGAAACAGCTCACTGTTACGAGGGTGTCCAACCCAATGTTCCATGATGCCTGGGCCAAGGTGGTGAAGGGAGGCGGGGTGGCCTTGCTGGGTGGGAGCTGGGATGTTGGTAGTGTTCAGCGAGGGCCTCATCAAGGGAGGAAACATTCACAAGAGAAGGATTTGGAGTTTGCTGGGCCAGCAAGGAGGATGAGCAGCACTGCACGAGGAAGAGCAAGTGCAAATTCATGAGAGTGTAGAGCCTATGGTGCTTTGGGAGAAGGACTTGTGGCTCAGTGAGGCTGGCGGGCAGAAGGCACCAGGGGGAGAGGCGGGAGGGGAGCTTGGCAGCGATCCTAGGGCCAGCAGTTGGGAGCCTGCGACCTGTTAGCAAGTGCTCGTGTTGCCTGTCTTCTGTTGTAGAACATAAGCCCAGAAATGCAAGGGTGATCTGTGCCGGTTCCACCAGTGTCTGGCTTTGAGTGGTGAAAGGAGTTTGTACTTCATTCTCATAGCACCTGGGGAGTCCCTGAAGGGTCCAGACTGGGGAGTCCTCTGAGTGTACCTGGGTGTTAGGAGGAGTGGTGAGAAGACAGGTCCTGAAGAGAGGTGCTCTTACTGCGCCTTGAGGGGAAGGAAGGGCCAGTAGTACTCTTTGGATTACATTGGGTGGGCCCAGACTTGCTGACCTGGTGAATTAATAGTATCTATGTCATTCCATCAGAGATATTTTGAAACTATACTGAAAATTACAGACACCTCTAAGAATTTGGTTTTTTTTTGTTGTTGTTCAGTTTTCACTTTTCCTAAGCCAATAGCTGCACAAGTATTCCAGTAAAAGTCCTGATGTTACAATCATTTCTGATAGATTAGTGACTGAAAAATCTTAAGGAATTGTTTTTGTTTGGAATGCACTGAATGCATCGATGTAAAATGAACTCTTTATGTAAAAATAGATTTTATAGACTCTTAAATTGGTATCAAAACAGCTGATCTCATACCCAGGGAGTCTTGCAGTTGGTTGTTTGCAGGGTTAAGAGATAAAAGCAGACATTCTGTAATTCTTTGGAGGCATTTGATATACTGTTTTATCCTATCTACTGGCTTGGTGAGGGAATGAACTGTTCTATCATGTTTCATATTCAGGAATTTTCCTGATTACTGGACCTCATCACATATTTTTATTTTTCCCTCCATTTTGGTGGAAATCTTACTGAAACAATTTCTTTAACATTTTTGCATTCATGGAGTGCTCATGAGTTAAGATTTCTTCTTGTTTCTGAGACAATGAATTATCCACAATCATTGAATTGGGTGATTATTGTAATGATAGGGCCTGTTGATACTTGTGTGGCTATTTTACTGAGTGACCCCAGAATATAATGTTTCCAAGTAACTCTTCTTGGCTTTTTTAGGCAGCTGATGCTTCTGGTAGTGTTGGTATCCCTACTTTTCTTTCTTTTTTATGGTTGAACAATTTTATTTTTATTATATTATAAATGAGAGACTAAAGAGGACCCAAGTATAAGGAATACTTTTTTAAAATGACATTTGTATCAGTCTATTATTGCTCAAAGATTCCTCTAATTTTAACATTTCAAAATGAGAGACAAACCATATGCCAGCCGTCCCTTGTTGAATCGGATGGGAAAGTAATCTGACCTTTGACCTCTGACCCATTTTACTCAATCTGTTACTAGAAGACTGGAAAGCAAAATAACTTACTTGCTTCCTAAAACAAGAATAAGTAGGCTTTGGCTCTGAGAAGTCCTTGTGTTAGGGACATGAATACTTATGGCATAGGTGTAATTGTACCTTGACATTTCAAAGGAAGAGGACTCCTGCTTTGCAGGGGGATATTTCATTGAAATATCCCTATTCAGAAAAAAGATTGTAATAGTATTTCTTCTGCTGGCAGTGCTGTGGTGTTTAGAGAGAAAAAAAATCACCAAGCACTTAGCACTGTGTGCCAAGAGCCCCTTAGTGGGGCTGGCAGTGGCTCTGCTCTCCAGAGTGCTGGCATTTGACTGACAGTGCAGCTTCCAGAAGGAGTTAGTATATGTGCTGCCGAAGTGAGCACACCAGAAGGACTTAAATGGCTGAGAAAAGGCGGAGGCCCAAAAGAGGCTCCCTAGCAGGCAGGATCAGCCCTCTGTGTTGCCGGGGTAGTTAGTAGGCGTGGCCAGAACACTGTTCAGAGTAAAGCCTGTTGGAACACGCCAGGCAGGTGGGGACAGAGAGGCTGCAGTAGTTTGGGAGCTGTGCAGCTCCCCTTAGGGGGTGGGGCTTGAAAACTTCCTTGATGGAGGAGGATACATGCTGCTTTCTTCTAATGAGGGTCATTGGATGCATGATGGTGAGGAGGGGCCCAGAGGAGGGCTGCACGGGTACAGTGGAAGGGCCCAGTGTGTGTCACAACGCTGAAGCTGAGGGTGTACCAGCGTCAATCCCCCAGCTGTTGGGTCTGAGCCTTCTGGAACACAGTGTGTTCTGGGTTGGGTGAACCCAGACAAGACCTGTTCTGCCACTTTCTAGTTGTGCGTCTTCAGCACTTTTCCTAGTTCATCCACATTGATGTCCCCATGAGTAAAGGGAGACAGTGAGGCCGATCTTGTGGCTGATCTCATGAAGAGAGAAGACTTCCGCTTGGCCACGTCCCCTTGGAAACAGTACGTGCACAGTCAGTGGTGACTCCCTTCAGTCCGCCCTCCCTAAGCCTCTGGTCCACAGCCTCCTGAAGCCCACAGGCTCTTCCTACTTTGACCCCTTTACAGCCACTGTCAGCTGAGCAGGTGCGGGAGGAAATGCATTACCTCATCCTCTTCCTACACAACCCCCTCTGTTCCATGTCACCATTGTCTCCTAGTAGTGTTTGAACTTGGTCCAAACCTTTGGCGTCATCATCTTTGATTTTTACATTTCGTGTGGTGCTGTGAGCCTGTTACCAGGCCCTTCTGTTGCTTTCTCTTGCAACGCCACCGCCCACAGCTGAGATGGCCTCATGGCCCTTCACACGGGCTGGAGCAGCAGCTTTCCTGAGGATGTGTCTGTCTGGAGCTGGTCTCTGTTATCTTGCATATTCTTCAGACGTTGCAGGAGTCTGTTGTCCCACACGGTTCTCTGCTTTGGCCATAATTTTCTCACGGAATTTTTTCCCCTCATTAATTCAGAGGATAATGCTAGTACTCTTTGTGCTTATTGTATGCTAGGCATGTTCAAAAGAATTTGTCTTAGCCCATTTTCCTCATAACAGCACCACCAGGTATCCGTAGTGGCATCGCTACCATTTTGTAAGTGGAGTAAACTGAGGCACAGGGAAATTACTGCCTTGGGTTGCACAGCTAGTGGATCCAAGTGACTTGACTCAATACCCTGCACTCAGAAGACCTGCTTTGTCATCACTGTCTTCTGTGCTGCTACAGAAGCTCCTGGAGGGCATCAGCTGTGTCGCTCATCTCTGTCCGCTCCGCTCTGTGCCAATGAGGCAGTGCATAGGGTGTCCTCATTTCCTCCTCAGTGGCTCGTCCAGCCCATTCCCTCCCAGCATGACAGCGGGAGGTAGAGGAATGTGAGCTTGTGTGGCTTGGGGTGCAGATTTCTGATACCTACCAGGTACCAATTACTTTGTCCAGGTGACTTCTCTTGAGTCACAGTTTTAGCCTATGGAATGGTGGTAATAATAGTGCCCACCCTATAGGCTTTATATAATATGAAGAGTACATGAAGTGGAGGCATACATTCCAGCCCTTTGCCTAGCCCATGGAAGATGCTCTTTAAACATTAGTCCTTCTTAAAAATATTACTATTATGCCTCCCCTGATCCTTTGTCTAACTCGTTCGTTCTTTCTGGACCATTTCAACTCGAATGCGCTCCCTGGTATTTGTTTAACTCTTTCGGCTCATAAAGAACTAGATTATCTGTTCCTCTCTGACCACTTATTGTTACCTGTGTGGCTTTGAGCAAAGCACTGAATTTAGTAAGTTTGAGTTGTGTGATAGTTGTGCTTACTCTGGCAGCACATGTACTAAAACAGTGGTATCATGGTGATAACCCCAGGGTTCTGTGTGAATTAAATGAGGAATATGTGCATTATGGTAACCACTCAATAGATTTTGATTTTCTTGTCTTCCCTCCTTCATTACAAGCTTCCCCTGTTTGGACCACCAGCTCTTTTGTTAGCTTTTTGATAAACTCAACTATCTAACACAATTATTTGGAAGTTAAATCAGAAGAAAGGGAGGATTTTATTGGAATGGCCTGGATTTGCTGTTGTTTACCAGGAGCCTTTAAGAAGTTGTACAGCCCTTGTCTTGCATTCTTTTGCTTTTTTTTTTTTTTAATGTACTCATTTTTACCCCATAAAGAGAAAAGCTTTCTACTGGTACTTGATAGTAAAAACAAACAAAAAAAGGAAACTAAGCTTATGTATGTGTGGGTATGGGGGAGGGTTGTAGGGAGGACAGAGGAATGGGAAAAAGTGAGAATCAAGAAGTGTCATGCACAGGAACAAATTCTCAGTGTTGAATGTGATCATAATGCATATATCAAGTGAACCAATAAAGTAAGTTTTTTTTTCTTAAAACAAGTTATATACTGGTAGTTTTAGCCCATTTTCTATTGCCACAGCAGAATGCTTCCTTATAAAGGAAGGAGATGTATTGAGCTCATGGTTCAAGAGGCCTGAAATCCATAACTGTGCAATTACATCTGTCAGGGCCCTCATGTTGTGCCATAAACTCGGAAAATTGCAAAGATGAGTAGGAATGTGAGGAAGAGACAAGACAGAAGAGGTGCCCTCATTTTATAACAATCTTCTTTCTTGCTAACTAATCCAGTCTCATGAGAACTGCAGTAATCTCTTTCTAGAACCTAATCACTTTTAGAGGCCCCACCTTCCACCCCCACCATAGTGGCAGTCAAATTTAGCAAGGTTTTGGGAGGAGACAAAGCATATTCACACCTTAGTACTGGCCAGGCTTACAGAAGTACTCATAGCCTTTGGGCTCATTCACTCCACAAAGAATTTTTCAAAACCTCTTCTGTCCCTAGAACTGTTTGAGATGTTGGGAAACAGTGGTGAACAGGAGAATTCTGGTTCCTGTTTTCATGGAGCTTGTTTTATTGGAGAGACATGTCCACACCAGTCATGCAAATGTGAAATAGTGAGGCGGTGCTGTGAAAGGAGAGGAAGGTGCCTGAGAGACAGAGTCAGGGCAGTTTAGAGCTGAAGGCCAGGGAAGTCGTCCCAGTAGACGGGGTTGATTGAGCTGGGATCTGAGAGTTGAGTAGGGATCACCCAGGTAAAAAGGCAGTGGAATACCTTCAGATTTAATAATCGCTCTTTTGCCTTTAATGTAATATGCTGTTTAGTATTTTATTAAGCTTGGATGATGACAGGTGATAATTAGCTTTAAAATCTTGATGTACCCAAATATGCTGTCACTGGTTGTTTTTATCTAACATGTGTATAAGTATGTATTCATTGGCAAGGGTGAAGGAGGCTAAATTCTTTTTAAGCACAACCAGCACATTGTGCTTTTTTATTACACTTGCGGCTAGTTCTGTTGGTACAGCCCATCCAGGTACTTTGTCACCTTACAGGTAGTGTTGTCTAGGCTTGCCTGCCCAGGGCAGGTGCTCTTTATTTTAATTTATATTACGCGTATTTACTTTTATTAAAGTTGTTTTTGTTGCAACTTGAAGGGTCAGGCAGGTGCTTGCAGCTAGAGTATGGGCAGACACACTGGAAATTTGCTGAACAAAGTTGGTAAACATGGAGAAGGGACACCCCTCAGCCAAGGGTAATGAACCACCTAACTAGGAGGTGGGGACTGGGAGTTGTTCGTTAAAACCCTCAGTAGGGCTGTCTCTGTGGAACTTGTTTGCTGAGCTGCTCTTTCAGGAATGATGTTTCCTAAAGCTTAAGCTGGGGTCTCCCTGTGTGAAGGATGGTGTTGGAAAGTCAAGGGCGCCGCCTCACTCTGTGTTTCCACCTTCCAGTCCGTCCAATGGGATCTAGGGAAGAGAGAGTTTATAGTCAGCACTTGTCACTTGCAAATCTCCACATTTACAGGTAGCTTACTTTGGTTTTACCATATGAGATGTGGTTAGAAAAATATAGTAGTGTTATTATTTATTATAGTAAGAGGTACATTACCATTAATCTCTCATATACAATTCTATTTATATGAAATGTTCAGAACAGGCAACTCTATAGAGATAGAAAGTAGATTAGTGATAGTGGAGGAGGAAAGGAGGCGATGAGGTGTGACAGCTAAGGGAAAAGTGTTTCTTTTGGGGGTGAGGGAAGTGGTCTCAGTGGTGATGGTTGTATAGCTTTGTGAATTTAGTAAGCTATTGGATTGTGCACATTAAAAGGGTGACTCTTAATGTGTGTGAGCTGTATCTTAATAAGAAAGATCTGGTAGCAAAAGCATGTGGCTGCTCATGCAAGGCTTTTTGTACAGGTGTTGTTTGTCATTGCCAGTGGGGTAGGACCATTGTCATTGTCTATTATTAGGATGGCATTTTCCCCCAGTGGTGCCCCTGTGGCATTAGGAGTCAGAATCCTAACTCAGAGAGACATAGATCAGTGCTAA
This sequence comes from Thryonomys swinderianus, assembly GCA_004025085.1. Classification (NCBI taxonomy): domain Eukaryota; kingdom Metazoa; phylum Chordata; class Mammalia; order Rodentia; family Thryonomyidae; genus Thryonomys; species Thryonomys swinderianus. The sequence continues at coordinate 11,546 of PVIC010025154.1, forward strand.
CCTACTGTACAAATATAACTGTGCAGTATCATCACTGTAGCCTGTGGACTCATCATTCATAAGTTATCTGTATATAATGGGGAAGATGAGACTTGAAATTGAGTGTCAGAGGAGGGATTTGACCCAGGTCTTTATACTATGTTGTTTGCAAACACATTTTCATAAATTTAGAGCTAGCCAGAGTGCCAAATGGGGCTGACAGTGAGAATGTTCACTCATCCATGAGCTCACTCATTTAAAGGCTTATTTTAATGAATTTTCATTGATACCACTATAAGTAGTGACTCAGAATGTAACAACAAGAAAATGCTTTGTAAGTCACAAAGCACTCTTAAGCTCATCACTTTGTGGTTTTTTTTGTTTAGAGATGAGGTCTAGAGATGAACAATTCCTACATTCATAGGAAATTAGGCCCCCCAAGTTGCCTGGCTCTGTGTTCACTGCGTTTTTATTTTTCTCTGATGCCCGCCTGTGATTTTGGTACATTCAGGTCCATTTAGTGTACATTACTTTAGTGGTCACTTCCTGGCTGTCTCCTGTAAGCAGAAATGTGGAGGTACTGCGAGTAATAGGATGGGTGAAATCTATGCTCCTCCTTGCTGATCCTGTGGCTTTATGGGAAGGACACAGACAAGAAGCCATTAGCTTTATGAGGAGAATAATTTCACACAGTGATATATTCGGAAGAGAAAAACTTAAAAGGTGGTATAATACAAGTGGTCTTGATATGTGGATGAACTTTTTAGATTGGATGAGCAAGGAGTTTTCACATTTGTATATGTATAATTATGTATGTATATTTATAATAGCTACAACAGATACATCATATAAGTAGATAATAGGTATATCATAAAATAAAATTGAAATTAAACACTAATTTTTCAGTAGTAAATTCACATTCCAGATGTGTGATTTTCCCATCAAGACCTAAATCTCCTGTGAATTCACTTGAGGGTTGATCTCTTAGGCATGTGACCTCTGGTTTTTCCTGGGGTGGTAGAACAGTTGTTATGAAGATCATAGGAAGATGGCACCTGTGTTTTCAGTACCACCTGTGGTCATGTATTTGAGAAAACCCTAAAGATGCTGGGAAGCCTGGTACAGACCTGTGTCACAGGTAGTCTGGTTGTAGTCTCTTTCTTGATGAAATGAATACATATTGAATGGAGTACAGAATGACCTCTTCATGTGGTGGAGAATGCCACTCTTTTAAGACCAGAAAGTGTAGTAGTGCCTGGTCTATCCAAAACATGAGACAAACAAAAGACACAGTAATTTAACATTTGATTTTCCAGATATTTAGGGAGGAAGGATCAAGAGGTTCCAAGAAAGTTTTCAGTAACTGTACTTTCAGAGCAAGAACTGGTCTTGGGAATAATTGTCAAGGTGATTGGAGGCTCTGAATGGAAACAAAGTTGCCCTCTAATCTGTAACTTCGTCTTTCCCGAAGTTTCATCTCCTTCTTTGCTGCCTCCCTCATGCCTATCCCTTGTCCGCTTTGTTTAGCTTTTTTGCATCAGAGAGGAGGCAGATTGGTCTTTCTTCATTCATCCTCCCTCGGCACCCACCCACTGTGTTTTCTCTCTGGAGAGTCAGCTGTTCCCTGAGGCCTCACACTGGTCCAAGGCAATAACAGGCTGAACCCTCCAGTTGCGCAGCGTGTTCAGATTTTTGCAAGAACCAAGGCTCATGCTCAAGCTATTCTCTGCGGGACAGGTGCTCTCTTTGCTTTGTTTATGTGCTGAGACACAAGTCACTACCTGAGCTGGTGAACTGGGCTGTTCTCTACTTAGCAGCCACCACCGACCAGTATCTGGTTTCTGTAATTTTGGGACATACAGGAAGATGTTGGTGGCTGCTTGTCCTTTCTTTTTCTTTTTTTTTGGGGGGGGGTAGTATTTTCATTTTCTGTTTTTGCATTTACCTGAGTTGCTAATGGCACACAAAAAGCAAAGTTTACAACTTAACGTGGTATGTTTTTATTTGGTCCCAAGGTAACTTGGCTTTTTCTAAATGAAAATCTTTGAAACATAAGTTTGGGGACTATCTGCAGAAAAGTGTGTACCATGTGTATTTCATCCAAGTTTAAGATAGTTCATTTTATGTCTTTCATTCTGCATTTAGGTCTCCACTGGATAACTGGTCAGCAGCTAGAAGAGAATTCAATTCAGAGTTCCTGAAAAAAATACATAAAGTCAATGTCTTCTGCATTTAAGAATATAATCAAGCAACCTGGGATACCTAAATCATTCCAGACTGGGTTTTGATAATCTTTCAGTTCAGAATATTTTCTTGTCTGACCTGTCTGAGTCTACCTCCATGTCTACATCCTGTCTACATCAGTGGCCATTCAAATTTCTAATGGAAGGGCCCGAGTTCGATCCCTGGTACCACACACACACACACACACACACACACACACACACACACACACAATCTAATGGAAGTCACAGGAAACACACTAAATCAGCTTAAATGATGTATATAATTTTCTGTTCTGTAAAACTGTTTTCCTTAAATTAACTACAGAGATGTCTGGGAATATTCTGTATTGGAGGAAAGGTGCAGTGCAGGAGGCTGCCTGAGACATGAGCCCTGGCTCTGTGTGACTTTGGGTGAGTCACCACTCAGGGAGTGCCTCGGCTTTCCATCTCCAATGAGCAGTTACAGTACAGTGGACTCTTGACTGACGAACTGAGTACATTTGCAAGGATTGGTTTTAATTCAAGTTGGTCAGACTCCTCTACACAGCCTCCAAAGTCTCTCATGTGTAATTTCAGGCCACACTTTCTTCCAGGCAGATCCCAGTGTCCTTAGAGAGACACTGGCTCAGGAGCTCTCAACCCCACATAGGAAAGGATGTTGTCATGTTGCTTCCCAAACTGTTCAAGGTCTAAATCTGTATCTGAGACCATCTGGAAGCACAAACATCTGGGATTTGGGTCATAACTGGAAACTTTGGTCACAAGTTAAGATGAACATTCCTGTCGTAACCTAAGTTGTTTGCATATGAGGCTAAGGGTACCTCGAGAATCCACTGGATACCCTTGAGGGAGCAGGACGGATAGGAGGATTAAGGGGTTTGTGTTTAAGTCCTACAGAAGCATCGATAGTATAGAGTCGTTGAACTGTTTGCTGTCATTCTACCTGTAATTTTATATATTTTTCCCAATTTTTCTATTTTATTGTTTTGAATGTCGTATCAGAGAATTTGTTTTAACCATAGTATTTGGTAAGGTATATTAAGCCAGTTGTCATTTATGTGAAAGGCTTTAGGACTTGATTTAGACAATCAGTTTTTCCAATCTTGTGGTAGGGCCTCTTGTTTGTACTCACTGATCCCAGGCCATCCCTATCTGTCTCAGTTCTCAGGATAGGGTGCCAGGGCCTGGGCTTTATGTCTTTGACTTCCTTTCAGGCACCCAAATCTGCCACATATACTGATGTCAGTGTGACTGTTTCATTTGTGGAGAGGATTTTTTTCTTTTCCTCTTTGTGAGTTTTGGAGAAGGTCACAAAACCATTTAGACTTGGTCTAATTTGCTCTTTTGCTTAGAAGGAGGGACATGAGAGGGGAGTAATCATGTGGTCACAATCTTAGGACCCTAATGGCTGTGCATCCTGATAGTCCCATGAGCAAGATCAGGCTGTCGGTAAATCACACAACTGTGAAGTATCATCCATGACCCAAGAGTATAAAAATGCTTTAAATTCTGCTCTATCCATGAGCTTGTATGGTCTTGCAGTTTATTGATCTCAGAAGTGCTACTTCTTCACATGACAATTAGTTGTATGCAAATAGTACCAATTATCTGCTGTAATAGTCTGAATTGGCTTTGAACTGAGGGGACTTGACTTTTCTGTTCTCCAGGCTTTGGGGGAAGGTGGTGCCTTGTAAATTTAAAGACAGAAGAAGGTAGAGCCCTGAGAAGTACAGAAATGCAGGATTGGGTGGGCCACGTGTCACCTCTCAGTTCCTGTGGGTTTTCATGTTGGTAAACAGGTCAGGTGATCTGCTGCTTGTCCCTTAGCTACAGTAAGAGTTAGAGCCTCAGGCCTGGGCCCTCCTATCCTGACAGTAAAATGGTGACTGTTTAAATGGAGAAGACATTTAAGATAATATCACTCAAGTCACGTAGGACAAAAGATATCTGTGTTGGTCTTCAGAAGATAGTAAAAATGGTGTTTCATGGTGTATTAGTCACCTTTCTAAGACGGGGACAAAAATACCCAACACGCACAATTTAAAAGGAGAGGAGGTTTACTTGGCTCATAGTTTCAGAGGTGTCTGTGGTTAGCTGACTGTGAGGCAGAAACAGGGCAGGAAGGTGTGGCAGAGGGGAGCTGCTCAGTCTGTGGTGACTGGGAAACACAGAACAGAAGAACTGAGAGAACAGGTACAATCCCCAAGGGTGGGTGCCTGACCCACACAGACACACCTAGAAGGACACTTTACTGTTCGTCTAGGTCTCTCTCAAGCTGGTCAACTTGACAGTCAAGATTAACCCTCACAGAGGAGAACAGGAGATCACAGAAGTCACTTTGGTAACCCGTCACAGGCTGCATTGACCGGCTTCCCTATTACTGGGACAAAGGGCCTGCTACCTGCAACGTAGAGGAAGCAAGGTTTATTTGGTTTACCATAGCCGCTCACATCCTAGTGGCAGGGAAACAGCATAGGGAGGAGCACCAGTGGAGGTGCTGCCTCCGAAGGCAGCTTCAGGGACCACCCCTCCAGCGGCCACCCCTGACACGCTCAGCTGAGAACATCAGTGGGTGAAGCCTCTGAGTATAATCCCATCACCTCTCCAGGAGCCTTTTACACCAGCTGGGACTTTGTCTTTCTGATTTTTCATTTTGGATGTGCATAGCAGGTACTGGACACCAATTTGGCAGGTAAGTGAATGGAAGAAGGGGAGAAAGGAGAGAGTCAGACAAGCGTCCAGACAGGTGAGGGCTGTGTCGTCAAATCCTTGAATACACGATGGGAAGTGAAAGAAGGCCACACGTTCTATGTTTGCTCTTAGCTGGGATGGGCAGAACCGTTGTGTGCAGAACCCAGGCAAATCCACTGGAGGTTGGTGGTTGCCCAGGCTCGAGGTGGCAGGGACTGCCAAAGGGTGTAGGGTTTTGGGAGGAGGGTGTGAAAAATGATGTAAAGCTGATTGTGGCCATGCCTGCATAGCACAGTGAATACACGAAAGCCCCTGGATTGTATACTTTAAAGAGGTGAATTGGGTGGGATGTCATTAAAGAACTGTTGGGAGACATCGGTGCTTTCCGACGCGCCTACTGTCAGTGAAGCTGCTGAAGTTGGCACCCATTTCTGCTCTTCTCACCCTCCTCTGTCTGAGCCTCTTTTGCCACCACCTACTGTTACTTCAGAAAGGCTGAGGCATATATATATATATACTAATAAGTGAATTCAATAGATCACAGATAGACAATATCCA
>PVIC010025155.1:0-25509 GCA_004025085.1 Thryonomys swinderianus
ACATTCCAGAAAGGTATTCCAAATCCTGCCCGCGAGGGACTTGCAAACGGTTGACACGTAACCCCAGCAAATGAGGCGGGGTGAACATTGGGGTGTGAGTTTAAGAGACCGCCACTAGAAAAGCCCTTAAGCAGTTTCATCTCCAAGGTGCCATGTTGTCTTGCAAGACTTTTCCTTCCCTCTTGGGGATGACGACATTCCAGGGTTAGTAAGGGGGAAATACAGAGAGACGGAGAGAAATGAAGTTCTCAGAAGGTACCTCTCAAACAAGAAGGCTGTGAGTATGCAGACATCGACCGAGCGCGGTTGAAGGCGTCTTCTACAACTCTGACCTGACGGATGGTTTCCCCCATCAGCATGGACCTCAGTCAGGAAATCTATTTCCACTAAGGTGGAGCAAGTCCTACACGTGGCATCTAAAGCTATGAAGGGTCTAGGTTCAAATGCTGCTCCCTCTGACAGAGACACACGGCTCTGTGTCCTCCATGGGTTTAAGTAACCTCTTTGACCTTCCATTATTTGACGGATGACGTGTTTTGTAAGAATGCAAGGAGACTTCACCTGCAGGGGTGAGTGGTTCGTACTTCATGGGCTCTGAACAGAAAGATGATTGTCCTGGGATCTACATCTCTGTGTCCCATTCTTTCTTATGTTAGAAACCGTAACTCCCAAGTGATGTTACTGGGAGATGGGCATCTCTGGAAAGAGACTAAATCGAGAGGAAATAGCCTCTGATGGATGGGACTAGTGCTTTCCGGAAAGATCCCTAAAGAGGGTATTTGTCCCTTTTCGCCTGTAGGATGCAGTGAAAAGATGGTGAGGAAGAAACTCACCAGACCCTGGGTCTGCGGGGACCTTGACCTCAGAATTCCCAGTTCTTTGAGAAACACATTTCCCTTGCTTATCTCTCAGGCTTCGAGTTGTAGCAGCCTGAATGAGATGAAGATGAGTCTGGTCTCCCAAACTCGGAGAAGCAGTTGGTTAATTTGACTGGAAAAAATAACCAAGAAAGGAGCCAGTTCATTTCTGTCCAGATTAGATGGTATTTCCTCTTTGGTGCCGTAACTGGCTTTCATTCTTTCCACCTTCGGCTTGGCACTGTCTTGCTTTAGAAGTGACTCTACCTGTGAGTACTGCTTGCTCCACCTTCACCCTACCTTTAAAAAAAAAAAAAAAGAAATCCTAATTGGCTCTGATCTTTGTCTTCCAGAGCTTAATTTAGGTAACTCCATCTTCTTCAGGGTGTCCCTGCCCTTCCCCCCACACCCTCCACTGAGCATCCCCTGTCACGTTGTGGTCGCCTTTTCTGTATCTTTCTTTGCTGTCAGGCCTCATGATCTGGCAGAACAGAACTCTGATCTTCTTCACTGTTGGACCGTTTGGGAACCACTTGTGGAGCGAGAGCAGAAAATCTGGGGAATCAAGAGAAATCATCAAGGAGATGACTACAAAAGCAGCCTAGATTTGTTAGACAGAAGCCTGCGATTCCCTGACCCACCCACATCTGTCCGCAACCCCCCCCAGGTTCTATCCCGAGGCCTGGTTCCATCCATCAGGTGATGAACTCCCTGACTGAGCTTCTCACAGGAAAACTCCCTTCAGCAGAGTCTGGCTGCTCCCAGCAGCCCAGCCCCGGCTCTTCCTCTGGGGCCACCTTCCATTTTCCAGTCAGGGGCCCCGTCTGCTCATGGAGTCAGGAGAGGCCTGTCCGCACCTCCGGCAGAGACAGAGCGAGAGAGCATGACGTCTCACTCTGGCCCAAACCCGAGCGTCACTGGTGTTGGCTGGGGATCAAAGGCTCTGCTCCATTTTTAACCTCTGTCAGGCCCCACCTCAGCCCGAGCATGTGTTCCCGACGACATTGCATTGTGTGCCAGGGGGATAAACAAACCCACCCACCCCCGCATGGAGGGAAGGGTGCCTTCGGGGGAGTGCTGACCTCACCGGAGGATAAGTGTTTTTCCCACCCTGGGCCCCTGGAGCACTGTGGTTTTTCTTCGCTTACTTGACACCGTGGTAAGGGAGATGGATGGCTTTATTTTTGTGCAGAACAAATCTACAGATGGTGACCCCCGACTTAAAAAGAAAAAAAAAAGATTATAGGCTGAGGCCAGAGACATAGGATTCTATGTTTGCATCTCCTCTCCTGTCTTCTCTTTGGGGTCTCTTATAAGTGACACAAAAGGCCCTATGTGTGGTTATTAGAGATACTGTCCAGGGACTATTTTTTTCTTCAAATTATCTGTTAATCAAGGGAAGAAATAAATATTTATGTTTAAAACATTCAAGCAATTTAACAAAGGCATGGGGAAGAAGGATGGTGTCTGGTATAAAGTTCAATAAATATCTGGGTAGGGAAGGGAAGGAAATATCTCCTTAGGCCGCACAGCTATGGACATTTTGGTAAACATTCTTCTATCTATGTATGTATCTTCAAACTCCATACAAAATGGGACCATATTGTATTATTATGCAATTTTAACTTTGTTTGGATTTCTTGGTGTGGCTTCGTATAGAACACGATGTTTTTTTGCTTTTTCCACCTAATTCGTTTCAATTTTTGTTTCATTGTGGAGATGATGACTCCATCCGTCTTCCAGAGGAGGGATTCTAGAGACCTAGAATTTTCATAAAGTTCGTTGTGTTTTCTGGTGAACAGCCAGGAAGGTGTGGAGACCACATGGCCTCTGATGTCCAAAAGGTCTAAGTGCTCGTTCTACCTTTGATCTTGGGAAAGGGACTTTGCTGCATGAAACACGACTTCCTCAGCTGTAAATTTGGGAAATTATAACTCAAACTACTTTTCTGGGTTATGGGTCATGATGAACACTGTAGTAAGCCAGAGCCTGGGCTTCTTCAGAATGCCTGCTTTTCTTTCTTTCCAGATGGAAGGTTCTGGAAGATTCTGGAATGAGCCATATCTGGGTTTGAGCCTGAGCTCAACCATTTCCCATAGGAGAGACTTAAATCTTATGAATTAGTTTCTTTATCTGTAAATTAGAGCTAAAATATTAACAGAAAAATTAGTCACAGGTAATGTATGCAAAGGGCCAGGTTTGGGCACTCAAGAACTCTTCTCTCTCCAAACTCTGAGCTCCCCCTCTATGGCTATGACTGATTGACTATGTGACTGTTTGATTTTAGTGCCAAGGGTCACTGTAGGCCTTGAGCATGCTGAGCCCTGTGCTACTAGTGAGCTACAACCTCTAACTCTGTAGCCATGTTTTCGATGGCCATTTTTTTTTTTTTCTTTTTGAGACAGGGTCTCGCTTTGTAGTTCAGGCTGGCCCTGAGCTCACTATGTAGTCCAGGCAAGCCTCGAACTCAGCAATCCTCCTGTCTCTGCCTCCCGAGTGCTGGGATGACAGGCGTGAGCCACCACGCCTGGCAAATCGATGGCCATTTTTGTGTAGAAAAAAAGAAGACAAATTCAGAAACTCTATCCTGAGCCTGCCTTTTCTATTTACTTCCTGAGCAACCTTGTGTAACCCATCCAGCCTCTCATTTTCTCTTTCTAAATTGTGGGTGCAATTTGTAATAAAAACAACACCAAATCTCCTTGGAACTTTAAACAGTTCATGAAGTTTTTTGTTTGTTCGTTTGTTTGTTTTTGCAGTACTGGGAATCGTACTTGGACCCTTGTGCTTCCAAGGTAGGCGCAGTAACCCTTGAGCTAAATCCCCGGCTCATGAAGTATTTTTCATTATCATTATTCTATGTGAACTTTCCTGCCAGTGGACCAAGGTGATCCCATACATGTTTTATTATCCAAAAATGTTAGCCAACTCAGGACATTTTTGCACTATTTTTTGGTTTTGTTTTGCTCTGTTCTGCTCACCAAAAGGAAGCTGAGAACAGAGCGGAGGGAGTGGGTGTTCATGTTTCCTGAGCTCTTCAGAGTTGTCCTTAAGTCATTCAACAAGAACTGTGTAGCATTAGGATGTGAAGATAAACGGGCTTGTGAGTTACCCTCAAGGGTCTCCCTGCCTGACATGGAGTGTGCTAGAGCCAGCCATGTTATAGTCTACACGTGTGCAGAGTAGGGGGAGGCCCTTGGGAGCTGGGATTCCCCTCCCTGCAGGGCTGGGGTAGCAGGCAGTGTTCGGAAAAGATTTTAAGACAAATTCTCATGCTTGTCATCAGTAGTAAATGTCTACTAGATCAAAATGCCGGGGTCTGACAGGGGCAGGAAGGGAGTTCTTGGCAGGCAGCACAGTGGGCTCAAAGGTCTGGAAGCAGAGCCTAAGATGATGTTTTTGGGGAGTCCAAGAAGTCCCTAGCAGAGCAGGAGGTGAAGCTATGCATCCAGTTGAGGTCAGAGCTTGGGAACCTCTTTCTTCCTCTCCTGAGGGTTCAGAAATTCCTAAGGGTAATGATAAGAATTACACAGCAGGGGAAAATCATGATGGCCCTGAGTCCTGGGAAGTAGGGAGCAAAACAGGGAGGAGAAACAACCAGTAGAGGAGGCACAGGAGGCAACGGGGAGTGCTAGTCCTCCAGGCCTCTGGGAGGCGCTGTGGAAATCAGAGATTTTTTTTCCCCCCACTGTGCATTAGGAATGTGGAGTGTCCACCCTCTGGCACTTCCTAGGAGTCACACACTTCCGGTGTGTCCCACTGTGCTGAGCACACTCAGAGGACTTAAGGTTCAGAGAAGTTCAACAACTTGCCTGAGACAACATAGCCCGGAAGTGATGGCGCAAACAACCTCCCGTCTGTCTGCCTCTTGTTTCTGCATAGTCAGCTCCACACCTGGGTGTTTTCTAACTGGATGGAGAGTGATATGGTTTGCAGGGTGCTAAATACCCACTGAGATTTGTCAGGTCGCTCTATTACCAGTGTTTCAGGGAAGGTCAAAAAACAGACAACTGAAGGGTCACGCTCTTGCTTTGTGCTTTTGGTTAGTTTTTTTCTTCCAACAAGTCTGCTGAAGTGCCAGTGTCGGAGGGAGCATGGCCTGTCACCAGATACCCACCATCTCGGGGTTTCTGTATACAGTCTTACTTCCTGCCCTGATTGGAAGCTGCATTATGAAGGCCTGTAACAAAGTCTACCCATAAAGTGCACACACATAAACTCTCTGTCTCCAGAGCTCTCAGAACCTAGACTATCAGGTGTGCTTATCCAAATATCTTCGAAAGCTTTGAAATGTTAACCCCATTTGCTCCTAGGTCCTGGGTAGCCACATGCAGAGAGTGGGGTGGAAAGAGTCCAGTCTTGTAGCATTTTTAGATTAAAGATCTTGATAGTGCTGAGTGCTGTCCAGCTAGTGAGAGTCTAAAAGCCATTTAAGGGAGTGGTTCTGCTAATAAACACGGAGTTAAAGGCCAGTATTGGGTCCCAGATCAGTGGTTACAATCAGAGATGCTAGAGCCATTCCAGGCTTTCAGAAAGAAAAAAAAAACAATTTTTCCCCCACTCACGTCTGTGTTAATGGTTTGCTAATAGTTTTAAAGGCCACTTCTCCAAATGTGCAAAATCTTTTATTCCTGTTTGGTTTCAGCTATTTTCTGAGTTCTGCCTGGGCAGGAGGGTAGTGTTTGAGTGGGGGGCCTCCTGGGAAAGACAGAGAAGAATCATGATGGACGGAGGCCTGACTTGGCTTTTCCTGTGATTTCAGTGGTTCTTCGCCCTTCATAGACACAAGAAAAGGGGCTGAAGTGTGTACAGAGCCAACCTCCGAAAATGCACCCACTTTCTCTAGAAATAGTCTTGAGGGTCAGAAGCTTGGGCTATGCTCTCCTCTGCACCACTCAAGTCATTCTCTTTTCCTGTGCCTCCGTCTCTCCATGGTTGCCACTGAGCTGATCGCTAGCTCCCGAAGGCCATCCCGACACTTGCTACCTGGGGCCAAGGTGCAGGGGTGCCGATTTGTCGGGCGCCTGCTGCAGATTGTTGTCATGGGTCTCCTTGGGTCAGTATTCTGCAAAGGCAAGTGTGAGCATTGCCGGACATGATGGGTCAAGCTCCCCGAAGCCTCAGTCAGCGTTCTTCACTCACTGTCTGGGCTACTCAGGAGAGTCCCTCTCAACTTCCCCAGCCGTTCTTTCTTGCTTTTTATAATTAATAAATAAATAAATTAATTAGCAGTACTGGGGATGGATTCAGGGCCTCGCTCAGCTGGTAAGGATCCTGCACCACACTGCCCTCTGGCCAGCGCTTTAGGCAGAAAACACGAGGAGGGAACGCACAGAGGCGCACACAGCCGACGTGCTGGTCTCAAGCGAGCTCTGGCCTCACACCCAGAACCCTGGCTGGTCGCCGAGCACAACGTGCTGCAGGTCAGCGTCGCCAGAACGAGCTACCGGAAGGATCTATAGACCTCAGGTCTGTGACCCCAGAAGATCTGGCTGGGAAACCCCGTTTCCAGGCTTCTAACTGCAGGTGACAACCCCCAACGTGTATTGAAAACTTAACTTAGAGTCCCTTGACCTGGATTATTTCCTCTTAATCTCTCCTCCCAAGAGAAGGGCACTGTTGTTATCCTCCCCCACCATCTTTACATGCGGGGAAGCTGGGGTAGCTGATCACCGCTTCGTTCACCTGAAGCCTCCCAGCTAGTAAATGCGGGATCGTGAGCACAAGCCCAGGTGGACCACAGGGCAATCCTTTGTGTCCAGTGGGACGCGCCGTGCACGGTCTAAAGACTGTCCAAAGAGGAGTCTAAAGCCCCGCACTCCAGCCTTTAGTTCCCTTTTTCTAAGAAGTGTTGTCCAAATAAAATAAACGGAACTCGGAATAGCTCATTGTGCTGCCGGCCCTGCCTTCTTGCTCATTCCACACACAGTTATCCCACCTGGCAGCTGCTGCCTTTGCTGAAGGGAGCCGGGAACATGAGCAATGGAATCTTTTTTTAATTATAGAAAGGGATTGTTTAGACTGATCCCGGGGCCATAATACGGAATCACAGAGGGACAGGCTGGGAGCAATTTTGCCAGACCGAGAAAGACCTGATTTCATGATGACTCTAGCAACTCTGCTTCCTCGCTACGTGTAATACAGCGTGGAGATTCACAGCGTCACGGAACTAGGTGGGATTTGATCATGCTTGGCTTCTATTTGCCGCTGCCCAGAAGGTGTGCCGGGTCTGTTTAGTCTGAGCTCTCTGTGCAAATAAGTGCAGCTGCCTTCTGTCACCTGAATCTTAGTCTGTCCATCTGTACAATGGGATGGTTGAATGGCAAGACTCCCAAACTCCTTCTTCTCAGCATCAGTGTTGGGTTCTAATGCTACCCCACCAATAGTCACAGGGCCGATGATCTATACCAGGCTTTTCTCGGTGGCAGGGAACCTGGGACACAGCGAGAAGAGCAGTAGCTGTTGCGTGTGGTCTGGACGCAGGCGTTCAGCGGTACCGAGATGAGGAGCCGGGGGCCTGCCTCTGCCGCTGTCCGGCTGAGGGAAGGTGGCCCAGGGGTCTCCCCTCGCCCAGCCGGTTACTTTTTTTTTTTTTTTTTTGAGAGAGGGTCTTGCTGTGAGTTCAGGCTGGCCCTGAGCTCACTATGTAGCCCAGTCAAGCCTGGAACTCAGCAATCCTCCTGCCTCTGCCTCCCGAGTAATGGGATAACAGGCCTGAGCCACCACGCCCGGCACTGTGGTATGTGGTATTGATTGCTGGTGGGCGTGAGTCACCATGCCCAGCATTCTATATGGTCACCGGGATCGAATTCAGGGCCTTGCACTTGCGAGGCAGGCGCCGGAACCACTGAGCTAAATCTCCGGCCCCATCAGCCAGTTACTCTTGTGTGGCTTCTTGAAAGAGTCTCTCCAGGCGCAGCCAGGTGACTTTCTGTAGACTCTGGGACACTTGTTAACAAACCCCTGCACCCCAGCCCAGACCTGCTGAATCCTCATCTCCTGAGGGTGGGGGGGATATGCATTTCACCAAGGGCCCTGCACGATTCTTATACACTCTGACATCAGAGACCATGGAACTCGTGTACTAGAAAACCCTTGATTCGGACCATACGGGGCTCCATTGCTCCTCTGGGTTTTGTCCATAAATAGGCATGTGAGTGTGTGCTCACACTCACTTTGTAGTTCAGGCTGGCCCTGAGCTCACTATGTAGCTCAGGCAAGCCTGGAACTCAGCAATTCTCCTGCCTCTGCCTCCCGAGTGCTGGGATGACAGGCGTGAGCCACCACGCCCAGCATTGTATGTGGTTACTGGGGATCAAACTCAGGTCCTTGCACTTGTGAGGCAGGCGCCGGAACCACTGAGCTAACCCTCCGGCCCTCCCCGAACATTTTTATATGTACTTAGGTTTTTACAATTAGCACCTGTTATACAAAATAGGTGTGTTCAAGGGCTGGGGGTTTAGCGCAAGTGGTACCACACCTACCTTGGAAGCACAAGGGCCCGAATTCGATCCCAGTACCACACACACACACACACACACACACACACACACACACACAAATAGCTACATTCATTGCGAGGGGTCAGCACATGTAATTGTTGCGTCTTAGCCCTGTTCCCTAATCCCCTTTCTCTTCTTTCCTTCCCCTTTCCCTGCATCCCGAGGCCCCCTTCCCATCTCCTTATTCCCCACCATCTGTCTTAACTTTTGCTCTTTAACTTATCATTATACTTTGAGTTTCTCACATAAGCCGAACCGCGTGGCCTCTAAGCTTGTGCATCCAATGTATTTCCCTCGGCATTACGGTCTCATGACGCATCACCCATTTTTGTTTTCTACAAGTGACTCCAAGTTATCCTTCTTCATGTAGAAGTTAGAAATTTTACTCCGAGTGTTTCCTCTGCTTCTCCCAAGCACTCTGCGGTCTAAGAAGGATTTCAAAAGAGCTTCAGAGAGGTTGGGCAGCACACTCAGGGTCACAGAAAGAGACGCAGCTGGGTTCGTCAGACTCCAAATTCTTTTTAATACCGTGTCTTTTGCTTTTCAAAGCTATCATGATGCTCACCTCTGGGGACACCAATCACACAACTACTACATGACACTATCTCCAGTTAGCCAGGCAGTTATCTCCATTTTCTGCCTCCTCCTTTTTTAGGGGGCACAGATTCCAGCCCTTTTGTTCTAGCTGTCTATTGTTGCACAAACAACTGCCCATAACGTAGTGGCTTAAAATAACTATTTTATTATAACACAGTTTTGCAAGCTAGGGGTCTGGGCAGGGCTCAGCTGGGTGATTCTTCTGTTCCACATGGCAGTAACAGAAGTCAAACTCAGTCAAGCTGGCATAGAGCAGAGGTCGGCAAACTGTGGCCAGCCTGGTACTGATATCTGGGGGAGGGGTATTGGGGCTCGAACTCAGGACCTTGCACTTGCCAGGCAGTTGTGGTGCTGCTGAGCTACCTTCCCGGCCCTGGTACTGTTTTCATAAATAAAAGTTTTATCAATACACAATCAGAGCTATTCATTTAGGTATCGTTGGTGACTCCTTTCAAGTTTGTAAGAGTAGAGTTGATTCATTGCAGTAGAAAGTGTGCTGTGCAAAGCTAATATTTGTTTTTTTTTTAATGGAGAAAAACTGATCTGTGATTTATGGAGCCCCAGTGGTGTCAGTCACTCTCTGGTTCTCTGCAGGGCCTTCCCGGAAGCTGGTTCAGCTGGGGTATCTTGCTGCAGGTGGCCTCACGCCAGCCTGGCGACTCCAGCGCAGTGGAACTCTCTCAGCAGCACGTGGAGGTTGATGGAAATAATGCTCCCAGAACCCAGGTGGCTCTCAACCTGTGTCTTCTGGCCCTTTCTGCCCTATTCTACCGGATAAATGAACCACAAGTCAGTTCGGACCCTAAGGAAACAAATTAGGTTGCTCTATTTCATGGAACAGTAGCAAAGAATATGTGATCACTCTTAATGTAGTTTTTGAAAATCTTTTAAGCTTTGGCCAGAGATCTTCCTTTGAAGATCAAGTACTGAGTCAGTATTTATTCGGCTGATATTTACTGCAGTTTTTCTAAGCACTATGGGCTCTGCTGGATGTGGAGAATGCAGCAGAGAGGAAGGAATGTAGTCTCTGAGAGCATAGAACCCATGGTCTAGTAATATAGATTCAAGAAATATAGACATGAAATTGAAAGGCCCTAGAAATGAAGCTGAGTATACCCTTAAGCTTTCCCTTGACTAAATCTCGGAGTCAAGCTTCACTTGTTGGATTTTTTTTTTGTGTGTTTTGAGGAAGGGTCCCACTATGTAGCTCAGGCGATCCTCCTGCCTCAGCCTCCCGAGTGCCAGAATCACAGGTATGTGCCACAACCCTTGGTTCCAGCTTCATTCATTGTTTTGGATCCATTTTTTTTTCTAAAATAAATACAGACACTTGGAAGGAGAGAGGGGGAAGAAAAAAACAGGGTGAAAAATGATTAAGGTATGTTTTATAGATATGCACCAGTTCCCCCAGATGAAGGTAAATATCATGTATTGCAAACATACACTAGTGCGGGCTGGAGATTTAGCTCAGTGGTTCCGGCGCCTGCCTCGCAAGCGCAAGGTCCTGAGTTCAATCCCGGTAACCACGTACAATGCTGGGCATGGAGACTCACCGCCACCAGCCATCAATACCACATACCACAGTGCCGGGCGTGGTGGCTCATGCCTGTAATCTCAGCACTTGGGCGGCAGAGACAGGAGGATTGCTGAGTTCCAGGCTTGCCTGGGCTACATAGTGAGCTCAGGGCCAGCCTGAACTACAGAGCGAGACCCTGTCTCAAAAAAAAAAAAAACAACAAAAAAAACCATACACTAGTGATATAGTCATATGCCTGAATTAGGACATATCTATTTGGGTACATATCTTAATTTAATCTCACCTGTTGCTGTATAGGGTAATATTCACAGGTGTTGGGGATCAGGACATGGGCATATATTTAGGGCCACCATCTACATGACCACGTGACTGTGTTGTAATACCCAGATATAAAATTTTTTTTTATCATCACAGAAGCTCTTCATAGTATATAGGAAGTTTTGAGCCATGAGTCAAAACTCAGGACCCCAAACTAACGAGTGGCTGCTGAATCCACACGCAGAATAAAGGCTGTGATGTAAAGGAGCTCAAAAAAAAAGAAAAGAAGTAGGAGGAAGAACTCTCCATAGATCGAAGATCTTGTATAGAAGATAGTCAAGGCTCATGAAAGGCTCTTTAGTTCTTCCCGGCCTTTGTGTGGGACGGTGCTTGTCATTTACATACATCACAGCTTCCTTTTACTCCCCCTGTTCACTCTACTCAGTGGATTCTGAACTGTCCCCGTGAGGATTCCAAGCTCCCTGGAGCTGGTGTCGATGCCATTTTCGTGGCACCTGCTGCGGGCCTCGCAGAGCGCAGCGTGCCAGCGGACGGTGTAGGACCCGCGCGGAAGCAGGCCCGAGTCCCTGTGGGAGCCGGGAGTGCGCCGAACCGATCCCAAGGCTCAGCTTCCTGCGTCTGACGCTGCTAGCTGTCCTCTGCCTCGCATACCTGTTAGGCTGATGGGCAGGTATTTCCTGACAGTCGCGACCTGCGGCCTCCGGAGCTGACGTTCCCATGTTACTTCCTGATGTCTCAGCGGCCGGTGTCGCGGGGAGAAAAGAAGTCTTCTTAGTCCTTTCTCACATCTATCCCGTTCCCTGGCTCGCTTTCTCCGCGGACCCTTCCGCGTTGGCTATCAATGCCCCCATTGTAGTGGTGAGCGATGCATTTTCTGCAAATTCCTTTCTGCTCACCTTGCTTTTCCCTCTCAGCTGTGGTGGAAGTGGGGGGGCGGGTTCTTTGCGTGTTTGTATTTTCTTATGCCTCTGTCTGTATATCTATCAATCCATTTTAATTGAGCAGAGTATCCCCCGAAACAGTACTATTCTTTTTAAAACTTTAATAGGTGGATTTTTTTTTTTTTTTAGAAATCCACATGGTCAAGGTGTGATTTATATGCAAAAAGCTGTATCATTGTAACGCATACACCCTGATGAATCTGGAGAAGAGCATACACCTGGGAAACAATCGCCACTATTTATTCAATAAGCACATCTATCTCCTGCAAAAATTTCTTCCGCCCCATTTATTTTATTTGTAAGTATGATAAGAACATTCAGCACGTGCTTATTCTTAGCAAGTCTTGACATCTACAGTACAGAGTCGCTCACGACAAACGTAGTGCTGTCCAGTAGAGGCGAGGACCTCATTATGCCACCTAACCCAGACTGCGCCCTGCGATCGCCCGGTGACTGTCCCCGTTTCCCCCCTGCCAGCTCGGGCAGCCTCTTCGTGAGCTGAGATCCCGCTCCCTGTCTGACGGATTCTCATTTTGGTCCCTTTGCATACGTGGCAGTTCTATTTTTTTTTTTTTTTGAGACAGGGTCTCACTTTGTAGTTCAGGCTGGCCCTGAACTCGCTATGTAGCCCAGGCGAGCTTCGAACTCAGCAATCCTCCTGTCTCTGCCTCCCAAGTGCTGGGATGACAGGCGTGAGCCCCCACGCCCGGCACTGTGGTATATGGTATTGATTACTGGTGGGCATGAGCCACCATGCCCAGCATTGTAAGTGGTTACTGGGATCGAACTCAGGACCCTGCGCTTGCGAGGCAGACGCCGGAACCACTGAGCTAAATCTCCGGCCCTCTATTTTTAAGGTTTTGAAGAAATCGTTTTCCACGATGGCTGCAACAGTTCCCATTCCCAGCCACATGCGTGAGCGTGTTTCTCTATGCATCTTTGCCTGCACGTGGTACCCACCCCCCTTCTTTTTTTTCTTTTGCTGCAGGGGATTGAACCAGGGTCTCCTCCATTTTCATTATTGTTGGTATTTTTCTAACTCACGTTTGTGACACGTGCTCACATTCACTGCGGGGAGCTGGTACAGGCACGTGACACATCTGCAACCGTTTTATGCCCCTTTCCGCTCCTCCCTCGCCACCCTCAGCCTCTTGGCAAGTCTCAGTTTCTTTCCCATTTGCCAGCCATCTATCTCCCCATTTCCTTTTATCAGTTTTTAATTTTGCTCTTTATTTGTAATTTGGGTTACTTAAGTGAGAGGAACCATATGGTATTTAAGCTTGTGTGTCTGATTTATTTCACTTAATACTAGGTTTTCGAGGTGCATTTATGTTGCTGCAAATGTGTCAGGCTTCTCCTTCTTTGTGGTCTCATCATTGTCCATTGTGTGTGAAGACCAGATTGTCTTTTTCTACTTGTCTGTGGAGGGGCACATAGGCTGCTTCCAAGCTTTAGCGACTACGAATTGTGCTGCTATAAACAGTGGTATAATGTTCTTCATTTTAAAAAAACAAATGAGCAAAGGTCTTGCCATATCACCCAGGCTGAGTTTGAACTTGCGACCTTCCCGCTTCAGCCTCTCAGAATAGCAAGAATACGGGCAGGAGCCACCGCGCCCAGCTATCCTCAGCCATCCTAACCCACACAAAGCATTTTCTCTTTGTGGGTTTGGTTTACATTTCCTGATGATTAGTGATGTTGTGTGCCTTCTCATAGGCCTGCCGGAGAGTTATGTGTCTCCGTTGGAGAAGTCTTTGCCCACTTTTCAATCAGGCTATTTGTGTTTCGGCTACTCAGTTGCAAGACTTGTTAGATACTCTGAACACCAGCCCTTTGTCAGATGTACGGTCAGCAGACATTTCCTCCCATCCCAGGCTGCTGTCCGTGTCGGCTGCATCTTGGCCGTGCTGGGCCTCCCAGTCTGGGCTGAGCCACCTGTCGGTCTCGGCCTCTGCTGCCCACGCTCTCCACGCGACAACAGCACCTTTTCCATCATCTCAGTGAGTTCTCGCTGCACCTCTCGTCGGCTCCACGGCGAGGGGTTCGTTCTCTAGACCCGGACAGCACAGTAGCTTCCCCCGCTTCTGCCATTTGCTGTGTGACTCCGGACAAGTTATTTCATTGTGAACTTTGGTTTTCTGCACAAAATGAGCTCCAAGATTTGATGTAGGACTTTAACAAACTAAAGGGACACGGTCAACATTCAGCAAGCACAGCCTACCAATCTTTTGTTTCCCTCTTCCCAATTTGCAGAGAGGCCATTGGCGGCTCAGGAAGGTTCAGTAGCCAGCCCAGGAGTGGACAGCCGGCCATGACAGCGGTGTGGGCTCCGCAGAGTTGAGCGTGGCCGAGTCTGAGTTCTCCCTGCAGCGCGAGGCCAGCTCCGGCCCCCAGGGACACACTCGTGGCCTTCGGGGGTCCGCAGAGTGCAGCACGGTGGAGGCACCATCACTCTGCTTCCTTTTGCTTATTTTGCTTTCTGCCAGGGGAGCCTCTCTTCCCTCCAGATGACCTGTATTCTCTGTGGCGATTCTTCTAGAAGCAGAAGCACATACAGGCGAACTAAACAAGGTCCATATTTGCAATCAAGAAAACACTTCACAGATGTCCTCAGCTTGGAAAGAGCGCAACAATCAAAGCAGATAAACAATTCTTGGCTAATATTTCCCAAAACTTGGAAAGCCGCGATGCTTCCTCAAGAACCGCGATGGTCCAACCTAGTGTCACTGCCGTGCACAAGACGGGCCTGGCGTGAGAGGCGCCAGCGGGGTTGGGGCCCCTGACACATGTGTGTTTGTGGGTGGGAACTGGGAGTGTCTCATCTTACAAACTTTGGCAATTGTGTCCTTGTGACATGTCCGTAGTTAGCAGAAATAATCACAAAAAACCAGAGATCAACAACCTCAGCGGGGAAGCCTAACACGGTGTGGAATGTGTGGAGTTAAGCTGCACTGGGTTCCATTTTGAAAGCGTATTTTTTCCCCTTGAATTCAAACCAAATGTCCATTGAAAGAGCTAGTTCCGATGGGGGTGGAGGAAGCCCACTATTTCAAACTCCTCTAGCTGGGACATAGCTGCCTGCCTCCATCTGTCTGAATCCTGCTTGTTCACTGCCTTTTTAAGGCTCAAGACGCGTTGTGAGGTTAGCTCTCCATTTTAAAGATGGGAAAAGCGAAGTCTAAGGGCACCGTGTTTTAAAGCATTGCAAGACAATTCTCTTCTCACGTGCCCTGCCCCAGTGAGGCTGGCACCGAGCGAGCCATGCAGTATTTGTGCATGGGTCCCAGCATCATGGGTTCAGTTCAAGGCCTTGAAAAGTCTCATGTTTGATACCAGTCTCGGCTGCGTGTTCCTGGGCAATCTCTCTGATCCTCAGTTTCTTTTCCTGTGAAATGCCATTAATAAGAAATCCTGTCTCAGTCTAGGATTGCTGGGAGAGTTGAGATAATTTACATAATTTGCATAAATTAGTGTAGCACACAGGAACTTGCCAATGGAATCTGTTGATTCTTAGCAGTAAAAAGCTGTCAGGGTTATTCAGATCTCAGCATCACTAAAACTTGCAATAGCAGTTCTAACATACTGATAACCTTATAGCACATGTTTTGTAAACCGTGCTCACTTGGCACCAAATACTGGGCACCCTGGATCACTTGCATTTCATCTGAATGCCATCTTTGGCCAGCAGACCAACGAACCCGATTTCTGGCTTCTTTTTCCAAGATAAAGAAAACACCTTCCTAACACAAAATTACCCCCGATCTGAGCCGGGCCGTAATAATGAAACTCCATTTGAGTCTCTGGAATGATGTCGATTCTCTTTTATGAAAGTTACTCCAGCCTACTGGGGAGAAAAGGATACCTTCCTTTCTGTGAATGATTCTAATTTAATTGGCTCGATGCACCGAGTCGGGTAGAAAGTTAAAAAAAAAAAAGTTTGTCTAAAGAAAGGATTGGGTTTCTCTGAGGGAGAGCTGGGAGTGACTTACAGACTTTCCCGGTATGATGGTTAAAAACACACAAGGAAATGCGCTCTTAGGAACATCAAACAGCTGCTCCAGAAAGAATCCCAATCGCTCTGTGTTGCAGCCACAACAAACAACCATTTACGAGACGCCACAATAGATTTGAGAGACATGGCCGCATTCTTCAGTGTCCAATGTCAGCTGACAATCAGCAGGAGGACCACAATAAACAGGCAGCTGCAGACACGGCAGAAAAGCTACAAACCCACACCACATTGCGACGCAGACCCTGTCGCCGGCCAGCGAGCCACCGACCGCCCTCTAACCTCACGGGCCGTCGGTCAGCCCAGCCCGCTCTGGGGTGACCACTGGCCCTGCTGGACGCCACCGTCCCTCGGAAGCCCGGGAGAGTCAGAAACGTAGCCCACCTCCCCATTCCCCGCAGGGCCCCTAACGCGGTGGTCTCCGATATTTTTTGACACTGGGGTCCGGTTCTGTGGAAGACAAACTTGCCATGGACGGAAGGGGGTTGGTTTCTGGCTGATTCGAAGCGTAGCTCGAGACCGAGATCTGTGGCTTTGCAGTTGGCAGGAGGGTTTGCGCAGCTCAGGGGGAACGCGAGCCATCCGAGTACCTGTAAGTCCGTCGCTCCCCTGCTGCTCCCCTGCTCTGTGTCCTGACGCGGATATCACCTGGGGGTCAGGGCCTGGGGACCCCTGCCCTGAAGTAGCCCCAAGAGCTGGCCCTCGACAAGCGGCTTCTGTCGGGAAGAGAGGCTGGAAATGCTACCTGGCTGTCGCGTCCGCCTCGACCAGCAAGGAAGACACGACCCCGTGAGAGTTCTTCCTCAAGCAGTTTATTCAGAAACCTTGAAACATCTTCTGACCCCGGGGAGACCCTCCCACAGACTTAAGTACTCCTAGGCCAGCCAATCTCAGTGAGCCACGTGGGCAAAGCAGATAGGCTACTCTAATGCGGAAACAGGCCTCTGGAACAGGCACAGCCAATTAAGGACTTGTTTACCACGGAGAGCGCTCGCCAGCAGACTGGCGGAAGGCGGAAACCGGCGCCATCTTTAAGGCGCGGCACATCGCAGCTCTCCACACCTGGCAGCACCCACCTTTGCCGGAGCTCCTCTGTCATCAGGGTCCCAGTGCCTCTCAGTTCCTGCGCTGCCAACCTGAGCGGGACTCTTGCTCTTCCAGCAGCAGGAAGGAGCGAAGCAGACGACAGACTGCTTCCCTCTAAGGAAACCCCCTCCGAAGCACGCGGTCCCCCCAGTTCAGTTTGAGGGGCCTGACTCTGCCCCCGGCTCCGTCGGCGGTAGGGAGGCTCGGGCAGCGAGGTGTGTGCCCGGGCATGCCGCGCTCTTCAAAGCCAGGCTTCTGGCGCTAGGCAGAGGTGTTGCTGTTGTCCTGCTGCAGGCCACCTCTCACCCAGACTGGCCAGTGGGTGATATTCACCGACTGTTCACTCTGTAGCAGATGCTTCGGTGAACGTGGCATTTGGTGCTCACGGGTTACAGAGGAGGAAACTCAAGCTGTGAGACATTAGGTGATTTCTGTAGGCAAAAATAGCGAGGAAAGGAGTGCAGAGAAAGTCTGAGTGCATCTTGCTTTTGCAAACCAAACGGACCAAAAAAAAAAAAATCACCCTTGGATAACATACTAGATTCTCTCATAATTCAGCATCAGGCACTATCTCTGCCATTACCCTCCTAATGCATGGCAAACTCCTACTCCTGCATCAAAACCTACAGTAAGTGTCCCTGCTTGGTGACTTATTTCAACTCTCTAATGTCTTTAATGTGATGACATTGTCCTTAATTAATTCTTTCAATAAGCATTGACTGAACATGCATCTGTCCGCAAAGATCGTAGTCCTCTTAGAGAACCCAAAGATCACCGTCCAGTAGAACCTCCTGCCGTAGAGAAAATGTTTGCATCTGTGCTGTTCGACAAGGTAGCATGATCTCTGCTGAGTCCTTGAAGTGTGGTGGGGGCACTGAGGTACTGACATTTTAGTTTTATTGAATGTTCATTCATTAATCTCATATGACTTGGTGAATGAACACACAGATATGTGTCTACAAAAACTTTAGTATCGAAATCTTTCCTCTCAAACCTGTAAGTTGTATGAATTCTGTAGAAAGAATTTGCAAGGAAAAACGTTCACAGGGAAAGTGCTATGAGCAGAAAAGATCTGTCAGAGTTGGAAGAGTTAGGATGAAAAACGTCTCCTTCAGCGATTTTTGTGTTAGTCACATGACGACATGCTAATGCCCTGGGCAGATTGGCTTCCGAAAAGTGTACCACAAAACAGATTGTGCCTGTTGTTCACCCCTTTTAAAATGTGATCACTGGAAAATTAAAAACTACAAATGTGGCTTGCCTCATAGATTTCTATTGGTTAAACCTGGGCCAGCAGGTAGTAAGTCACTGAAAAAGACCTCTGTTGTCCCTCAGAAAAACTTCGCTTTTTAATCATGTTTGGTCTTCGCACAAACCCAGCACACACCAGATCCTCATTTAATGACAACCAGATGAAGAAATAAATGTATCTGGACAACCTAAATGAAATATATGTATGTATGTATATGTATTTTTTTTCCATGCTGGGCATCTCAGTTGCTAAAATGTTCCATCTCACGTAAACAGCTGCCTTGGAAATGCCCCATTTCTGTCAGAGATTCTGTAGTTTATGGCCTGGACTGTTTTCCTTACATCGATGCTCCAGATAAGAGCTGAAGATGACAGTAAGTGGAAATAAAGAGGGAACGATCTCATGCGCTTTGTCCCCCCAGTGGATACACAGTAGTCTAGTCCTGACTGGCGAGCCCTGATGGCCTAGGACGCTGGACTCCCAGGAACCAAGCCAGGCTCAGGCCCTAACCCTCCCCAGGGCAAACCTTCTACTGCAGCATCAAACAAATCCCAAGGAACGTGGGGAGTTGGTAATCGAGAAATCCATGTGGTAGACCGCTGTGCTGAAGAGCTCTCATGGATTTCCTCCATGGCTGCTGTGTCTTCCTCCTTTTCTTTTTTTTTTTTTTTTTTGGAGACAGGGTCTTGCTTTCTAGTTCAGGCTGGCTCTGAGTTCACTATGTAGCCTAGGCAAGCCTCAAACTCAGCAATCTGCCTGTCTCTGCCTCCCGAGTGCTGGGATGACAGGCGTAGCCACCACGCCCGGCATTGTGCTATGTGGTATCTGGTATTGATTGCTGGTAGGCGTGAGTCTCCATGCCCAGCATTGTATGTGGTTACAGGGGATCGAACTCAGGACCTTGCGCTTGCGAGGCAGGCGCCGGAACCACTGAGCTAACCCTCTGGCCCCGTCCTCCTTTTCTTTTCTCCCTTTTCCTCTCAGGGAAAGGAAAACAGAGAAGAAATTTGTGACAAAGTCTATCTTGTCACCCAGGCAAGCTCTTAGAGGACCCTCCTCGAGGACCCAGGAAATCTCAGATTTGGACAGTCCAATCCAACACTAAGGTAATTTCTCCATCTTTCATTCTTTATTTTTTTTTGGAGGTACTAGGGATCGAACTCAGGATGTTAAGCTTACAAGGCAGGCATGGTGCCACTGAGTGAAATCCTTGGCAGTTTTTTTTTTTTTTTTTTTTTTTAGTACAGGGACTCGAACTTGGGTCCTTGTGTTTTGCAAGGTAGGTGCAGTACCACTTGAGCTAAATTCCCAGCCCTCCATCTTCTGTTCTTCATGTGCATCAGGACAATCGAGTATGGTTCTTTACAAGTAAATACAAAGCTTGGTATGTAAGGGAGGCTTCTAATTCCGGCTCTCCCATCAGCTAATGCATCCTAATTCTACAGTCTTAGCAGTTTTCACCATGTTATTATTGTTCAAAGTACATTGTGAAGTGACTGGCCCGAACAACATCTTGAAAAACTTACTTGAAAAAGTTCATTTTGTACTCAATGTCCTTCTTGTTGCCATTTGGCAATTCCTCGAGCAATTCTGCTGTGTGTCACTTGAAGACCTAGCACAGGCTTTCATCCTACAGAGCCAGACACATAACAGGTGCTTCATAGATGCCCGAGTTGCTATACTCTAAGGAGATAAGGAAGTTCCATTTTTAAAACTCATACATTGCTGCAGACAAAATGCAGAGTTTTTGACTATAGAAGGCAAACTATACTGTAAAATTATATGAAAGTGATATCAGAAAGTGATATCAGTGGAGGGCATTAGGTATGTTGAAAAAAGAAAGACCAAAGTTATATCTGAGACTTCACTAGGAGTGTGGAAGCGAAAGACCTGAGATGGCCTTGCTCGTTTCTCCTGCTTCATGTGGATCATCCTCTATTTCTCTGTCTGTAGGTCAATTTCTTTCTACGGTTCATTTTTCTCTCTGTTTACTTGTACACGGCTATCACCTGGCCACCAGGTTCAAGCCTATAGCACACGTTCACTGAGACCAAGGATCTCAGGAAAGAAAAGCTGATTGGCCCAGTATGGATGATCATGTGGTCCTGTTTGGTCCAATCAGCTAAAGAAAAGTTGAATGGTCCAGTATGGGTCATGTGGTCTTATTTGGTCCAATCACCAATCAACAGAGATGAAAACTCTCAATATTTGAAAAACTCTTTTAAGCAAAAGGAATTGAAGCTGTTTTGGAGAACTGGCAGTTTCTCAAAATATGAAACACAGATTTACCTTAGTAGCTAATAGTTTCACTCCTAGGTATTTCCAAAGTATGCAAACACATTCATATAAAAGTTGATTGTGCAAATCTGTGATAGCTAATGAGGGGAAACAACCCAAATGTCTGTCAACTGATGAGCAGGAAAATGAAACATGATCAAGCTGTAAAACAAAATGCCACCGGGTAGGAAAGGAACCATGCTTGTGCTGACACATGCTACAAAAGGATGAGCTTTAAAGGCATTATATTTTACTTCTGTGATTTTTTTGTTTGTTTATTTTTGTAGTACCAGGGATCAAACTCATAACCTTATGCTTATAAGGCAGGTGGTGATGCCACTAAGAGAAATACCCAGCCCTCAAAGCATGTGAAGTGAAAGAAGACAGATGTAACACACCACATAGTATATGATTCTGTTTATATAAATGTCCAGAAAAGGAAAATTGAGAGAAACACAGAGGAGATGAGTGGTTGCCTGTGGAAGTGGCTGTAAACGGGGTAAGGATTCTTTTGAAGGTGAGGAGAATGTTCTAGAAAAAGATTCCTGTGAAGATTCCACAACTCTGTAAATATACTAAAAACAATTCAGTTGTATATTTTTATGGGTGAATATCATTGGATTTTACTTACATTGTTAATACTTTTTAAAAATTTTTCAGTAAAGCTATGAAAGAGACAGGAAGAGAAGGAAGGAAAAGCTCAAAAGAAAAGATTTATGCCATCAGAAGATGGGCCGGTAGGTGAGTCTCCTTCCAGTCCTCATAGTGCAGGGTGAAGTCCGTCCTCTCTGTGGAACTCTTCCTGTCACATCTTCGGCCTACAACACACCCCTGTCATGCGATGAAAGCAGGACCTTCTGTTTACTTCTCTGCAACTTCAGGGATCAGACATTTCTCTTTACCGTTCTTTTCTTATTCTCGAGGTTCTGATTGCTGTTAGCTGGGACCTCCCTTCCTGACGCTTCTCCCCTGTATATCCTCCCAGCGAATCTCCTCTGTTGTTATTGAATCATGCCCTCAGATACAAACATTGCTGACCAAGGTATAAGAGCAAAATCAAAGAGAGATGCTAGGAAACAGGGAGACAGATCTTTTCTAGGTGAGAAGTGAGCAAGAGCTGAAAGAAGAGTGGAGGGAAGGCAGAAAGGGTGGAGAGAGAGTAAAGATATGTTACATACGTGTACCAGTTCCCCACAAAGAAAGGAAGCATTATGCACTGCAAAAGGCACTGATGAAAATATTTTCAAAAAGTTTACTGACCCTGAAAATGCTCTTCCCTGTGTCTCTGTGAAGCTCATGTTAACCCTCATTCAAGGCTCCCTCCGGTGTCCCTTTCTGATCCCTGTCTAAAGCTCTGCCTCAGCCTCGACTCCCCCTTTTCTTCCCTCAGGTCACCCTGAACCCCTCCTCATGCTCATCTCTGCCTCTGGAACTCAACATCTGTGAATAGTATCAATGGGGCCTCCTGTCTTTTGCCTTCTGTTTGGGTTTGCCAAGGGCAGGTCCTGGCTCATTTATTACATTTTTGATCTGACTAGGGTAAGTTCTCATTAGCTTTTGGATCCGGCCTTTACCACTGTCCTGTTTTGTGGGGACACCCCTTCATTTCTGCCTTGTGACAACCACGTTTTCCTGGGTCCCCAGGAGCAAACCTGGTAACCACCCTCATGTTTTCCTGCTTGTGTTTGTTCTCAGATGATTTACAACCACGCTCTTACTAACCCCCCTTACAGCAGCCGATTGGCTTCCTTGACTGTGGACAAGCCTGTTGTTTCTTGGTCATGGGTGCTGCACTAGACTTGACTTTGTTTCTAACAGAGTTTTAAGATACGCTGTGCATGCCTCCATAAGGGTTGGATCTTCCCAGGGGACACACAGATCAAACCACAGATTCTAAGATCTTATTTTCCAAATAAGGCCTAGTGGGAGGTCTGTAAGAGGACAAAAAAAAAAAAAAAGTTCCAAAAAATTGATTGCTGAGAGAAATTTGGGGAGAACTATTCACTATATTTTCCGTGCAGAGATTCACAACATCAAATACACAAAAGGCTCTGAGAAGGCCTGCAAACCAAAAAGCAAGCAAGCACATTTAACTTTTATAGTCTAGTTTATCCCAAATTTATTCAACCATGGATCCCTTTTTCATGCCATAAGTGTTAACATCTTGTGTATTTAGAATCCTTCTGAGCACAGTTTTGGAAACTGTATCTTTACCGATGTGAGATCCAATTCTTAACGTCTGCCCTAAACTGCAAACTTTTCCATATGTCAGAGTTAAGGCCCAGAGAAGTAAAGTAGCTTATGCAGAGTAATATAAACTCACGAGTTGCATAGCTGGAATTTGAGTCCATGCCCAGATAGATTGAAAGTTCATATTTTTGCCACTCTATGATTCCCAGGGTAGGGTAAATTGCCTGGGATTAATTTTAATTACTTGATAAAAATAATTTGCAATTAACCCTTGATTGCTTGTCAGTGGAGCCAATTCTGAAGAAAGTGAAAGATGGTTCTTCCCCAGCTCCAACAGGTCTGCTCTGCATTATCGATCTGTTAAGAAACTCTCTTCTGCGGAGCTGAGCAGGAGGAAACTTAGCCAGCCTGTCTGAATTATCCAAAAATTCTGAGCTGATGGCATCCAAATGAATCAGACTTTACAGAACTCTACCTGGAGACCTGATTCGATCTGTCAGTTTTCTTACGGATATGCATTCCTGGGTGGCTTGACTAAAAGTATGTTAGAATATAAATAATCAACAGGTTTTCAGGTGAATTCCAGGGAATCTGTAAGAAGAAGGGACCTCTGGCTCTCCGTCAGGGAGATCTATTGTCTAGCTGACAAAATCCTGCGTGTAGTCCCAAAATAGGAGCCCAGTGATGGGGATGACTAAGAAAAAACACAGACTTTTTTTTTTTTTTTTTTTTTTTTTAAAGCTGAAGCACTTTCCAGCAGCCAGTGTTAAGGTGTAACAGCCAACAGGGCTGGAGTGATGAACCTGCCAGCTTCACCAACACCGGGCACCTCGTCAACATCCCTAACCCCAAAAATCACTAGAAGGTCAGCAGGCAAGGAAACTACAAAGTTCATCTCTTGGGCTGATGTATTTACTTATTTATTTCCCACCGAGGGAATTTGAGAATGTCACATCTCCTGGCTTCCCAAGTCTCTTCTTCCTCCATTTGAGGAAGGGTGAGACATGGGATACAGTCTTAAAAACTAGATTCAAACCGTTTATCTTTATGGTTTCCAGAAGTCATGGAAAGGTGATGAAAGATCAGACGCAGGAGTTCGAGGGTCATGCATGGGATGGGCGGGGAGGCCTCTTCACCCCGATGTCTGCTGCCCCCATAGCTGGGATCCACTCACTCCATCCTGGAAGGGCCACGCCAGTGCTGTTTAGCGGTGGATTTATTTCCCCTCACAAGGCTTGTGTTTTACCTCATTCTGAGATTTTTGATCTGTGAGGAGTTGTGGTTCATTCTTAGCTCAGCAGAGAAAGATGCCGGAATCTGCTTCTTCACCCAACGAGTGCTGACAAACGGGACTCAGAGTCTGGCACTCTGCTAAGCACCAACATCACCATCTCTACCACATACTCTGTTAAGCTCACTCTTCTACCAAAGGCTGTAAAGTCACTCTGGGCGCAAAAGCTGGGACTAAAGTAAGCGCAGAGCAGGACTCTCCCTTAGCTGCCTGCTAATGCTGCGCTCTGTTAAAGGGCACATTCACACACTCCGATGGCAAAGCTAACACAAGTCCACAGGGTGACCCAGAATGCTTATGGGCAGCAGAGATCAAATGGCTTAAGTCACCCCGGCTTCTACACCATCTTTACCTTGGAAGACCCTGGAAACTGCTCAAGGTGCGATTTCAGCCCCCGGTGATGTGATGGCAGTTGGCCCTGGTGAGTCCTTCCCAAAGCCCGCGTGATGGAACACTGGACCTGCGACGTGCCCCGTGGCCTTGGGCAGAGCATAGGGTACTGCGTGACCCGTGCAACCCCACGGGCAGTCTTCATGCCAGAAAAGCTTTCCTTAATCCCTAGATTATAAGAGCCCCGCAGGCAAGAACTCTTCCCTGTTGTAACCTGAGGACTACAGTTTCTGTGATGCGGTTCCCACTTCCACACAGTGGTTAAAATATCCGTGCGCTCCTAACCTGCCATGTCCACAGAAACTCCCTTTTGCCACGACATACTTAGTGACAGTGTTAAGAACTTCTAAGTGTCTTTTTTGAACCAAATTATAAAAATTTACTCTGGGGCCGGGCGTGGTGGCTCACGCCTGTAATCCCAGCACTCGGGAGGCAGAGACAGGAGGATTGCTGAGTTCGAGGCTTGCCTGGGCTACATAGTGAGCTCAGCGCCAGCCTGAGCTACAAAGCAAGACCCTGTCTCAAAACAACAACAACAACAAAGAATTCACTCTGGGCGTGGGGGAAGGAGCACAAAGGCGCCCGAGGGGAAGCAGAGAGAGTCAGAGGAGGGCAGAGAGTGGAAGGAGGTGCCAGCCTCGCACTCCAGCTTCAGCGGTAGCACCCAGGGCTTTAGAGCAGGGACGTGTAGCTGGGCTCCTTCTGCTCTGGAAGCATCAGTGTGGTGCGGTGTTGATGCAATGGAAGCAGATGAGCTCGGTGGGTAAGGAGAAAGTTCAACTCCGAAACTCACTGGATTATACAACGGTTCATTCATTTATGTTAAATCAATATTTTGCATGTCAGGGCTGGTTCCAGACCTTGGAGATAACAGGTGAGCATAAGGCACAAGGCCTCTGACCTGGAGGGATTTACAGTAGAGTAAGGGAGAAGGACAGTCTGACAACGCCGTCCACAAGCGCGCAGCCGGCACGATTTCACGTGGAAACGTTCACCGGGATGACAACAGAACACGGAGGTGAAGGCAGAGTGGCAAAGGGTTAGGAAAGGAAGGTTTATCCCGGAAGAAGCCATTTGAGTTGAGTTTCAAAGACACTGAATGATGAACAGGGAGAGTCTCCTGTGTGAGAGGGACACCGAGTCCAGGTAGCTACAGACGCAAGAAAAAATTTGGTGTGCTTAAAGAGCGTGAAGCAAGCTGGTGGGGTGGGAAATAGCTGAAGCTCCAGGGGTAAAGAGAAGGCTGTGTCTAGTTCCGCTGACTCCCCACGGTCAAAGGTCAGGCACTGTGGGTCACGGCT